>JAJOZX010000093.1:1237500-1350000 GCA_023014485.1 Bathynomus jamesi | reverse complement strand
GAATCAAGAAGAAAGAAAATAAAGGTATCCATAAAGCGGCAGAAAGCTTAACATAAATTCGAAGATAAAGAAAACACTGAAATACTGAACAAAAAGCTTTACGATTCCCGAAAACTCTTTAAGACCACACTCTGCTTAGTTCTACACACGCATGTACGTATGTGTACGTGCTGCATGGAGAGATTGAACGGGTGTCTGCTTTGTATATAAGTATAAGTTCGTGGAAAACGTGTGTGTGTGTGTGTGTGTATGGAAAGAGTGTATATGTGTCGGTACAAGCGTGGGAGAAGAGATGCATAAAAATGTTTTTTATGATATCTTGATGATATCATAAGAAACAAAAACACAAAAGCGTTCGGTCACTGCTTCATTTTAATTACATATATATATATTATATATATATATATATATATACCTTACCTTACAACCTTACAAAGGTTCCGCGGGATGATTTCTCATTTCGCGAAGGTCAAGCTTGTCGCCCCTCCTCTCGAGTTGGCCTGGTGAAGTAGTGAGTTGGATTCTTGCGCTCTCCACCTCACATAGCCAGGTACGCCCGGCTCATCGGGGATTGTTCTGAGCCAGGCGTCTAGTCTTCTTTTGAAGATTTCCACTGCAACTCCCTTCGTGTTTCTTAGGTCTTTGGGCAACTGATTAAACAGTTTTGGTCCTCTCACTACAAAACTATTTTCTTTCAGGGTTAAGGATGTTCCCTGTCTCGCCTTCAATTTGGGAATACGACACAGTCTACCGCTTCTACTTTCCATCGTTGTTTGGGGAGTTATGGGATTCAGAGTAAGATTAGGGACTAGTTTCTCCATTATTTTCCAAGTGTAAATAATGGTGTATCTCTCTCTTCTCCTTTCCAGTAAATATAGGTCCAGTTCTCGTAACCTTTCCCAGTAATTTAGTTCTTTGCACCCATTGATCTTGGCTGTGAAGCTTCTGTGGATCCCCTCCAGCTGTCTAATGTCTTCTTTTTTATATGGGGAAGTTAGGACCGAGCAGTATTCTAATTTGGGTATGATCAGGGTTTTCAGTAGAGGAATCATTACATTCCTATCCCTTCGTTTAAAGGTTCTCAATATCTGACCCGTTATTCTCTTTGCTCTGTTTACTGCTATCTTATTTTGTGTTTCAAATTTCGCATCATCTGTCATTACAACCCCTAAATCTTTTGCTCTGGAATTTCTCTGAATTTCCTGTCCATTTGGGGTATAATATTCCATGCACTTTAGGTCTTCTCTTTTTCCGTACCGTAATAGCTGAAATTTCTCGGTGTTAAACTTCATATTGTTGTCTTCAGTCCACTTGTAGATTTTGTTTATGTCGGTTTGTAGAGATCCTATGTCTTCTGGGTTTCTTATTTTTCTACTGATATATATATATATATATTTTTTTTTTTTTTAGTTCAGGAAGAACCGATTCGCCTCTATTTAAAGGGCATATCTCAGCGGAAAAACAAAGAAAAAGTGAGAGGAAAGAGGAAAAAGAAAGGGTGGAGGGGACAGTCGAAGTAGAAAAAGACCAAGGATGACAAGGACTGCAGGGTCGAGCCCCATCATCCTTGGGTGCTAGGGCCGGGAGGGCGCACGTGAAACCTCCAGGAACAAGCACGTACAAACGAGCACAAAGAGCACTCAAGAGCACGAGCTTAGAACCCCCTTGCGGGGATATATATATATATATATATATATATATGGGAATGAACTCAGAATGGTTCCCTGAGGTTTTTTATGATACACACAGACCGTGCATGGAACAAGAACTCTTCTAGGAAAATTAAATCCATTATAGTCCGAATAAGTAATGGTAAATGACAAATACTATAGTTTTTTCTTTTTTTTCTTTCTCAGTCTACATCTTCTTCAAAAGTCGTCTCCTAGATTTTTTCGAAGCAAAGTCATCGATCACCTCGTCATACGATAACTGCCGGCCAACCGCATGATTAATGCTCATTATGGCAAGTCCACTGAGGCGATCTTATCCCACTTACGACCTCAGGTAGTTCTTAATTAGCTTCAGCTTCGGAGGGCAATCCACAGATTGGGGAACAGTTCCTTCAGCTACTTTTTTTGAATGAAAGAGAGAAGCTCCAGTGTCGTCATGTCATCTGAAGGTAAGTTTGGCAAGTTGTTAATTTCAAGAGCAAGACGCCAGTTCCCTCCCGTCAATGTCAGTTTAATAAATGACCATAAGAGGAATACTTCCTATAGAAGGAAACGGTCCTAAGAGAAGAGAGAGAGAGAGAGAGAGAGAGAGAGAGAGAGAGAGAGAGAGAGAGAGATTACGAAAAGGAAAATATAGGCAAGACAATGAATCTGAGATTAAAATAAAAAACTATGAAAAATCATAAGAAATTGAGAAGAGGAAAACAGAGAAAATGATAAATAAATTAAAAAGAAAAAGTGAGAAATTAAATAAGAGAAAACGTTCGAAACAAAAAAAGAAAAATAAAGATTAAAAAACACAAAATTGTAAAAGAAGAAAGAAATAAGAAAAAAGAAGAAAAGAGAATGAAATTTTCTCTCTAATTGATAGAGACAAAATGGAAGGAAGACGTCCGCTATTATAAAAGGAAAATCGGAAATTAAAAGAGAAAATCTTCCCTTTTCTCTTTTTCATACTTATTTCCTCTTAAAACTTTTTCTTTAATTTTTTTTTATTAATTCCTTTGAATTTAATTAAGGATTTGGTTTCATTTAGTTTAAATGTTGTCTAACCCCCATCGTGACAGCTGAGGTCATATGACCAGGGCCGGATTAAGGCTGTGAGGGGCCTGATGCTGATAGGAGGGGAGGGCCTATATATGTACTATATATTGTATGTAATTCATAAAATCTTCAAACAAATAGAAATGTATATTTATCCAAAATTAATAGGTTAACTAACAAAAATCAAATTCCCAATGTCTGAAAAACAATTTCGGAAAGAGATTAATCCTTTGAAGCCAATCATACTAAAATGGATGAAAATCATACATACATATCGAAAATAATACACCATCATATAAACAACTCTTAACTAAAACTAAAAAACTTATTTTCTACCTCTGAAGATATAATTATGCAGTTATATATGATATTACTTAACCAACCTTGTGACAAAAATTTAGGGTTTATGATATAAAAATTTGGGTCTACACTCGAGAGCTTAAGGCTACAGCTTTATCAGCCTAATAGTTAATCCGGCCCTGCATATGACGGAGGGGACCTACGGCTTTACGGGAGATCCGAACTACTACCCCATAATTACTCATGCGACGGTTTTTTTAGGTCTGGGGTTTGTTTTTTTTGGAAAAAAATTCGACCTCCATTTTTTTAATGTTGCTTAAAAGTCATCAAATAAGATAAAAACCTTTTGACATACAATTAGGGTCATATTAAATCTTACTGTTGAATAAACAGTGTCGAAGAAATAGTGGTGCCAAAGTAATCGGTCACTTCTCTTATTAATCAATATGTGTACGCTATATATATAGTTGTTTACATTTCCAAAATGTCCAAGTTTAGAACACTTTCACAAGATGACCATTTGTCGTTACATCGTCTATTCGACGCTCGAACTTCATTTGGGCATTAGCAATATGCTCTTGTGGAATGGACCAGTGACTTCTGTCTCTTTGACGGAGTTCTGCTAGACTGCTGGGTTTGTCACAATACACAAGTGTTCTAAACTTTTTAATCTAGTATATATTTTCCATCAGAATCAATGACACTCTAAAAAGCTGTTCAATGCCATGTTTATAAAATTCAGGCGGTTTTGAGGCAAAAAACGTACAAAGACTGGTGTGCAGGTCATCTAAAGAAGAATACTGTTTCTCGTCAAGATAGTTTTGCAGACTCCTGAAGAGATGATAACACTGGGGAACAAAAAAATATTTTTGCTTGGTGCCTGATATTTTAGACCTTATTCTGGATATTTTCATGCCACTGATTCAGAAAATATCATCCATTTTGTTCTAGCAGCTCTAGTGTTTGAGATATTGCATACGTCATTACCTACTTTATTACCCTTCTGGAACGGTATTATGAGTTGCTCGTAAATCTAAATGCATCTGTATAATTAAATTGTAGCTATGATTTTGCTGATGTTGCTGTTTTGCATGTGTATTGTACATGTACTAACGTGAATTCTTTCCTGTTACAGGTGTTGACATGGCTTCATCACGAAGAAAGTGTTTAAATCATCCAGATGTGTTTTGTTTTATCTGCGGAGAGTACACGTTCATTGAACAGAGAAAAACTATTACTGATTTTGTGAAAAAAGCTTATTTTGCCTATTTCAAAGTACAACTAGGGACCAAGATAAGCCATGGGCTCCTCATGTTGTGTGTAAAACGTGTACGGAGCATCTGCGGCAATGGACCAACGGAAAGAGGAGGTGCCTGAAATTTGGTATACCAATGGTATGGAGAGAACAGAGAAACCACAGTGATGACTGTTACTTTTGTTTGGTGAATATAAAGGGCATCAATGGTAACCGGAGTAATGGACGTATCCTGACATAGACTCAGCTAGACGGCCTGTTTCACATTCAGATGAGATACCTGTCCCATCATTCAGCCATCTTCCAGAGCTCCCTCAAGAAGATGATGAATCTGCTACTGACAAAGAAAGCATATGTGGGCAAAATGACAGTGATTTCGAAGGACCGTCATCAGTTGCAGAAGGTTTTAGTCAACACGAATTAAACGACCTCATAAGGGACTTAAGTCTTTCGAAGAAATCGTCTGAATTGTTAGCTTCCAGGCTCGGAGAAAAAAATTTACTGCTGCCGGGAACCAAAATCACGTTATATCGCGACAGAGAAAAGGATTTACTGCCCTTCTTCTCAAAAGAGAACGATTTAGTTTTCTGCAACAATGTGCGCGGATTGCTGATGAAAATGGGCATATCGGAATACACACCAAGTGAATGGCGGTTATTCATAGATAGCTCCAAACGGAGCCTAAAATGTGTTCTTCTACACAACGGCAACAGATACAGATCAATCCCAATTGGTCACTCAGTCGGTATGAGAGAAGAGCACGGGACAGTCGCCCTAGTCCTAGAAAAGATATCATACCGAGACTACCAATGGGTGATCTGTGTGTGGGTGATCTGTGTGGATCTGAAGATGGTGAATTTTCTCCTGGGCCAGCAGAGCGGGTACACCAAGTACCCGAGCTTAGGGCGGGTCATACTATGCATTTTTTTTAAATCAATGGAGAGGGGTGTTCAAATGACATATTTTGGTGTATAGAACACAATTCTGAAGAAAATATTTAATTCTGATAACCCTAACCTACATCATTTTGCAGTTGATTATTATTAAATTGTTGATTATTTTACTATTGTAGTTACCCCAGAATATGTCTTCTCACGTTTTCTATCATGGCTGCTCACGTTATCTCTCATAGAGCATTGTTCTAACTAATTCATATAAACACATATAATGTAATTCATATATAATAATAATATTTAAATACTCAAATAAAAAGGTGTGCCATTCCACTTAATTGTAATTATCATACAGTTTGGTATATGAAATATTTTGACGGTTTTCTGGCGCGCATAAGGCCATTTTCTGAGCCACCTTTCTCAGAGGCTAGAATGTAACGTTTCAGAACATTCTAAAACGTTTTGTAAAATATTTGAAGTGACTCATGATTTATGAAGCTATTTTACCACCTCGGCTTGCAGTGAGGGGATAGATTTAGTGATTATCTACTGATATTTTTTTTGTTACTGTTCACATGTGAGTATTATTCTGTTATATTTTAGGAAAAGCTATTTCTACGCATATTATAGTGATACATTGAGCAAAATTTAATTAACAACTTTGATTTGAGCTAAAATTAGGTGGTTCATTTTTAGTACAACTGAGCAGTATGAGGCCTATTTCAATGTTCTAAAGAATATTTTAGGATGTGTTTCTTTAGTTTTTTTAGAGTACATGAACAAATTATTTGCATTACAGACAAGATAAATTAGCATTTTATAACATTTTGAAACCAAAAAGCATAATGTGTTTAGCATTTGCAGATAAATTTGTTCTTGCCCATTTCAGCTCTTTTTTTAACCAAGAATTTTGCGCTGAAAAGAGTTTACCTGTCTGTAGTGGATACTTAACTGTTGTATTATTGTTTTTATTTCAGTGTGAACTCATTAAGAAAATGGCTCAAGTCAGAACAAGCGAAATCAAGTTCTCATCTGAGTAATCTTGTTGGCACTGGCCGGGAGCTGTTGGTGTCTGAACTGCCAACTGTGAGGGATATCCTGAGGTATGGCATCTACTTGAGGAAGCAAAGTGAAGATGACAGGAGGAACTACCCAGTGGACAAGCTGGTGAGTGACATCTACCCTGGTCTGATTTGTCAGTGGAGCAAAGCTAATGCTCTTTTCAAGCCACCTGTTATCAATGAAAAAGTGACCATCATGTCCAAGCTCAAGGAGGTCTGGAATCAGGCAGTGAAGTTTTCTCTTGGGAAGGACAAACTTGATGCCAAAGAGAGGTTCATTGTCAAGTTAGACAAGTTCTTTGATATTTTGACTTGCAAGTGTCAGATTACCAGTTGTGATGGGGGAGGCTGTGAGGGCTGTGTTATCCAAGCCCACATTAACTGTTCCTGCAGCAGAGAGAAAAAGATTCCTGTGAAAGATCTTGCCTACATCAAGGGACAGAAAGAGAAGGTTGGAAGTAAGGGACCCCACCAAATAGGGGGTCCTTATCTACCAGAGCACAAGAGACAGGTGAGGACATTGAAAAGGCAGTGGATGGAAAGGAAGGCAGAGAAAAGGAGAAGGAGCAAGGAGGAAAATGCTGCAGTAGCAGAGAAGGCAGCCAGGAAGGATGTTAAGAGATTTTTGGCAGATGGTGATGAGGATCTGGAATTGGAGAGAAGTGGTGATGAAGATGAGTTTGTTCCTGAAGTTGAGCTCTTCCCTCAAACTGACCCTGAGCCAGCAGCTTCGGCAAAGGTACAGAAAAACTATGATGAGATTCAAAACATTGCCCTTGCTAGTGTAAGGTATGGCATAGGGCTGAGGCCAACTGCAGCGATAGCAACAGCAGCTCTGATTGACGCAGGAATCATCACAGAAGACAATACAAGTAAAGTGATTGATAAGAGCAAGGTCAAGAGAGCACAGGAGAAGTTGATGAGAGAGCTGGGGAACAGTTCGAGAAGAAGTGCAGGGAGGAGGGGGGATCTCTTGCATCCTC
The DNA here is from genome assembly GCA_023014485.1 of Bathynomus jamesi. NCBI lineage: Eukaryota > Metazoa > Arthropoda > Malacostraca > Isopoda > Cirolanidae > Bathynomus > Bathynomus jamesi. The sequence goes on along the minus strand of JAJOZX010000093.1, from coordinate 1,342,794 downwards.
TTTGATGGGCGGATTGACCTGACCAATGTGATGATGGAAGCTGAAGGCAGTGACCAATCTTTTCCCGCAAAGATCAAGGGAGAACACTATAGTGTTGTTAGTGAGCCTGGCAGCTACTATCTGTTCCACTTTACCCCAGAGAAAGCAACTAAAGATGAGTCACATGCGGAGAAGATTGCTAAGGTCCTGTTTGCCTGGCTGAAAGAGAGAGGTTATGATAAGACCTTGTTGGCCATTGGAGGAGACTCAACAAATGTCAACACTGGTGTGAAAGCTGGAGTAATGCGGAAGCTGGAGCTGCACCTGGGGAGAAAGCTGGTCTGGTTGGTGTGCAACCTGCACACTGTTGAACTTCCCCTGAGCCATCTCATTGTTGACCTTGATGGCCCTACTCTGTCAGACAAAAAATTATCAGGGCCAATAGGAAAGCTCCTTGATTCTGCTACAGACTTTGATATCAATCCAAACTTCACCCGAATCTCTGTTGGCCCTCCACTGATCAAGCTTCCTGACAAGGTCATTCAAGATCGCTCAACTGATCAATACTATGGCTATAAAATTGTCTGTGCAGTCAGGGATGGAGTACTTCCTGCAGGGCTGGCTCTGTTAGAGATAGAACCAGTAAACCACAGCCGCTGGCTCACCACAGCGAACAGACTTCTCAGGCTCTGGGTGTCAAAGCACGGACTTAAAGGAAAGAACCTGAAGATTCTGCAATTCATTGTGGAATTCATCATTGGAGTGTATTACCCATGTTGGTTCAACGTGAAGGTCAAGCACTCCTGGATCGAAGGGCCTAGGCACATCCTCTTTCAGCTGGACTGCCTCAAGTCCCAGAGAAAGGAGGTGCTGGATATTGTGATGTCAACTGTGAGAAGATCTGCTTGGTATGCCCACAGTGAAGTCATCCTCCAAACACTACTCTGCTCTGAGGATCAGAAGGAGAGGATTGAAGGGGTGGAGAGAATCCTGGCCATCAGGGGAGAGGGGACCCGGACACTCAGCTGGGGGACTCCTCTGTTAGGAGCAGAAGGACACCTGACATCAATTGTGATGCTTCCAGCATCGGTGACTTGATCAGCTGGTCAGAAGGTGTGTCAGAGCCACCTCTCACCTGCTCTCTAAGCACCTCAGAGGTGAAAAACTTCATCAACACCCCCATGGAGGTGCGCAACTGGCCTTGCCACACAAAAGCATTGAGAGGGTTGTTAAAATGGTGACTGAGGCTTCTGCTAAGTACTTCTCACAGGAAAAGAGGGATGGAGGGATCAGGGCTCAGGAGACCAGCAGGAAGCTGATGTCCAAAGTCTGAGTCAAAGCAGGATTTGTGCAACCTGGCAAAGTTCAAGATGTCAGGAGAATGATCTTTGTAATTATATCCAGTGATATACATGCAGTTCACCTATTAATAAATATATGTAAAGTTGATTTGGCCTTGTCAATATAAATGATTTACCTTATATCTTTTAATATATTATAAAGGGGTTCAAAAGGGTAAAATTGGCAATTTAGAAATACAAAATGATGTAGGTTAGATTTATCCTATCCAAAAAAGAAGCTCATATTTGAATTCCCCATGTAAACACACATAATTTAGACACCCCTGATGGTAGGATTTCCTTCAGATTCATGTTGTCACCTGAGTACGACCCGCCCTAAGTCCCGTGCTTTATATGTCTCTGGGACAGTAGAGCTAAAGATGAACACTGGGTGAGAAGACAGTGGCCTCTGAGAGAAAACATGGTGGTTGGAGAAAAAAATATCATCAAAGAAGCTTTGGTTGAGAGAGAAAGGATCATATCTTTTCCCAGATAACCTCGGTGATCTAAGCGAGGAACAGGGTGAACGATTTCACCAAGAACTAAGGACCATGGAAGAACGGTACCGCGGACGATGGGATACTCACATGATGGCAGATTACTGCTGGAGCATCCAACGCGAATGTCCTGGCACATCTCATCGCAAGAAATCTCAGAAATGATGTAGGTTAGATTTATCCTATCCAAAAAAGAAGCTCATATTTGAATTCCCCATGTAAACACACATAATTTAGACACCCCTGATGGTAGGATTTCCTTCAGATTCATGTTGTCACCTGAGTACGACCCGCCCTAAGTCCCGTGCTTTATATGTCTCTGGGACAGTAGAGCTAAAGATGAACACTGGGTGAGAAGACAGTGGCCTCTGAGAGAAAACATGGTGGTTGGAGAAAAAAATATCATCAAAGAAGCTTTGGTTGAGAGAGAAAGGATCATATTGCCACCACTGCACATCAAACTAGGTTTGATGAAACAATTTATAAAAGCTTTGAACAGAGATGGGACGTGTTTTGGCTACATATGTAGAAAATTTCCTGCGCTGAGCATGGAAAAGCTGAAGGCAGGTATTTTCGATGGACCGCAAATCCGGGAACTCATGAAAGACCCGCGTTTCCAAGATTCAATGGACAACATTGAGGCACGTGAGTGGTCATCGTTTAGTATGGTTGTGAAGAATTTCCTTGGGAACTATAAGGCCGATAACTACGGTGAACTAGTGGAGAATATGCTCTCTTCTTTTTGTAAACTTGGCTGTAAAATGAGCATCAAACTGCATTACCTCCACAGTCATTTGGATCTTTTCCCAGATAACCTCGGTGATCTAAGCGAGGAACAGGGTGAACGATTTCACCAAGAACTAAGGACCATGGAAGAACGGTACCGCGGACGATGGGATACTCACATGATGGCAGATTACTGCTGGAGCATCCAACGCGAATGTCCTGGCACATCTCATCGCAAGAAATCTCAGAAACGCGGTTTATGTGAGATGTCTCAATGAAAGAACTTTTTTTGCCGTTCGTGTCTCAAGCTTGTTTGAATTTAAGAAATATTTTTCGTATCTTATGCTTGTTTGATGTTAATACACTATTTTTGCTGACATTCATCATACTTTCGTATTCAATTGACAACAACAGTGATTGCCAGTCAGCAATTATATAATATTATATACATTATATAGAAATATATATAGATATATATCATATCTTGATAAGCAGAGCTGATGGAGAAAAACTAATGTCATTTTTAGAATCAGCGACCTCAATATACCCAGAAACAGGTCTAACATCTAAGTCCCCAGTGATAATCTGAAGGCGCAAGGTCTGGAGAATATGGAGGATGTGGAAGTTTTTCCCACCCAAGCTCCTCAATTTTTGCAGAAGTGATCCGAGTGGTATGAAGACGTGCGTTGTCGTGGTGGAACACGATTCCTTTCCGATTAACCAAAGAAGGTCTCTTTTCTTTTAGTGCAGTGTTCAATCGATCCAGTTGTTGACAGTAGACTTGAGCGGTGATTATTTGGTTGTGTGGTAAGGTTTCAAAGTGTATTACACCACCTTTATCCCACCAAACACTAAGCAACACCTTCCGAGGGTGAAGATTTGGTTTTGGCTGTGGTGTCGCTGGTTCTCCGGCACAAACCCACTGTCGACGGCGCTTAACATTCCGGTACAGTATCTACTTTTCATCACCAGTCACTAAACGGTGCAAAAACGGATCTTGGAGTTCACGGGAATGAAAAGCTGTGCTAATGTTTACCCGCACCCTCAGATTGTCGACCGACAATTCATGTGGCACCCATTTTCCTAACTTAGGCACTTTCCCGAGTTGTTGCAAATGTCGATAGATGGTGGACGGGGATGAATTGAGTTTCTGGGTCAATTCTTCGACAGTTGTGGAACAGTCTTCTTCAAGTGCGGCTAACAGCAGGTCATCATCAAACTCAGCAGGGCGTCAAGAGAGTGCTGCATCCTCACATGCAGAATATCGTTGTCATAAACGTCCTGAATGTTTCGCGTTGCTTCAGTAGCACTATTCCCTTTTTTGAACTCGTAAAGCATTATATGCCTGATATGATCTTTTGATACTGCCATGTTTATGAGGGGTTCACATAAAGCAAAACACACGTCTTCACTGGTCAAAGTCTGTAAAGTATGTAGCGAAACACGATAGATCTCCTCTTAGATATAACCTTCGGAAAATTTATGCTTAAACCGAGTAGGGCTAGTTTAAACTTAATCTATCGTAAAAAGCGACATTACTTATGGGATGACCTGATAACATACCCCCATAGATAAAAATCGAAAAAGGTTAAGTAAGGTGATCGAGATGGCTATGCTGTCGATCCACCACGGCCTATCCAGCGCTGAGGAAAGGTTACGTTTTCAGAATTTGCGAACAGCAACGGCATGGTTGTTGAAATCTCTTTGAAAGATTACATTTCTCATATCAACTCCAGTAGCTTTTAGTTGGAAAAGAAATGTCCGCAGTATATTAAGATAATTCGTTTCAGCGGTACAATCTCAGAAAAATGTACTGATTATGCAGTTACGTGACATAGCACATCAAACGTTAACTTTTTGTAAATTTCCTTCACGTTGATGCGTTTCAGCAATGGATAAGCTACCTCCATCATCCAACTTAGCCCCTTTTGACTTTTATCTCTGGGGTTATGTTAAAACACTTGTGTATCATGACAAACGCACGTATCTGGCAGAACTCCGTCAAAGAATCAGAGGTTATTGGATCCATTCTGTCTTAAGAGCATGTTACCAATGCCCTAATGCACGAGCTCTAATGTACGTTACAGGCTAACAAAGACTCTACGATCCATTTTAAGTTAGCCCAAGAAAAAAGCAAGTGAAAATAAAGAATTCTGAAAACTTATAACATGCTTACAATTATAGACGCGTAAAGATTTCACACAAGCATAGTATGTAGTAGTAGCAAAGTATTGAACAGACAAGACTCTCCTTCCTCCGACAGCCACTGCTGACAAAAAATAGTTGTGAAAGTAGAGAAAAGTATAATGAAAGACCAGCTTCAGAGTTCATTCACACCATGCATACACTTATCTCGTGTACTCAGTTACATATTAGAGGACAGTGTAAAATAAAGGGTGGGATAAAACACTAAAATATTTAATCTAATCTACACCAGGCATTTTTTTAAAGGATTTTTTTTATTTATTACATACAAGAATTCGTCATTTCATCGCTGCAGCATTTCTCCGATGAGTGCCAAGCCATCGTGCCTGAGAGACGTACTTAAAAAAAAAATATATATATATACACATGGGATGAATTTCACAATTAAACACGTGAAATGAATGAATAATGCAAACCTACAAGGAAAAAGAAAAATAAAGACGAGGTGTACTGCTGAATACACGAAAGGCCTTAGAATAATTTTTCCTTTTTCCTTGTAGGTTTGCATTATATATATATATATGATGAATAAAACCACGAAGGAAAGGAAACACAAAATGGTGCTCAAGCGCTTTCGTCTAATGACATCCTCCTTCGTGGTTTTATTCATCATAAATATTTTTCACGTGTTACTTTCGTGAAATAATTTTCATATATATATATATATATAATCATGCGGGTTGCTTCTACAAAGCTTCAATTTAATATTTAGGAGAAATCCAATGACAAGTGTACTATTGTTAATTTTTCCAGTGTATTAATTTCACATTTACTATATGTCTTTAAAAATAGCTTCTTAATTTTATATGTAAATCTGTATAACTTAGAATTTAACCCTCTTTTCTCAGTCTTTTAAAATTTGCCTTTATGAATAGGTTATAGAAATTTTCTTTGTCTTGTTTTTCATTCAATTATTGATTTTAATTTCACATTGTTATTATACAGCCTGAAGATGAGCGTATTGCTCGAAACGTTGCGCATTAAAGAAGACTTTTCATGGCATTTACATTTCTCCTTGTCATTGGATTTCTCCTAAATATTATATATATATATATATATATAGAGAGAGAGAGAGAGAGAGAGAGAGAGAGAGAGAATCGAGTACACACTGCAGTGACGAATGATGGTCATCATGTGGAAATGTTCTAAATTTAAACAGTTCAGAAATGTAAACAACCATATATATTGTATAAATATTAATAAATACATAATAAATATAGAAAATATGACCTTTTGAAGCATTATGTCCTGAACACCGTTTACTTTAATTATATCATTATTCTAAAATAAGTAGGCACTTTGCTAATAGTAAAATAAGCACAGCAATTATTGTTGCGCAGTGTGTGCACAATATATACAGTAGAATGTACGATTAATGGCGCACCTAAAGCAAAAGCACCCCGTGTAATTTCTTCAATGTTATTCCGATGTCCGCCATTGAAGGCCCGGTTAGGTCAACTGTATGCCCGGTTAGGTTAAGTTGTGTTATTTTCGTTAGTTTTAACGAAAATAACACGACTTAGCCTAACCGGGCCTTCAATGGCGGACATCGGAATAACATTGAAGGCCCGGTTAGGTCAACTGTATGCCCTAACCTGGCTGAAACCAATAAATCCAAGAAGTTATGGAAAAGTAAAATGTTTCTGGAGATGGTGTGCGTTATTCCGATGTCCGCCGTTTTCAAATATCGAGAAATTGAATCTTAGGTCAAAATTTTTAAAAATTTTTAAAAATTTTGCAAGTTTTATAAATTAAAATCCACGGCCCTTTTCAGGGTCACATAATAATTGCATATCCTTTTGGAAGTATATTAATTTATAAAAACTTCCAAATTTTTTTCAATTTTTTTTTTTTTAATTTTTTCGAAACATTTTGATTTTTTTTCAAAATTTAAAAAAAAAATTAAAATTTTGACCTATTTCTCGGTATTCGAAAACCTATATATTGAAAATTTTATAAAAATCTGACCATAAATAAAGAAATTACACAGTGGGTGCTTTTGCTTTAGGTGCGCCCAATTAACTTCCCTAGAGACATTTTTAATTGTATATCACTAAGTATTTTAAGATAGCCTATCATGGTACGGTTCGGATTTTGAATATGGCATACTTTCCTATCTTTGATTGCTACTAATAGAAAGAAGAGTTGAAAGTTAGAATCTCACAGGTAGTGTTTCTCAACGTGGGGTGGGGGTCGTGGAAAGTGCTCAGAGAGTGGGAGTTCTCGGCGTTTTGTAAAAAAAACCAGCCTACATGGAAAATCGGATTTTTTCCCCCAGTGAAAGTTACAAAATGTGTAAAATCAGATAGATTATTTGATTATTTTTTAAGTAAATAACACGTGAAATATTACAGTTTTCAGATTAAATTAATTCTGTTTGTCGTCATCATCTTAACTGTTAATCTACGTTTCCCAATGGTATATCTGTGCCTGCTTTTCACTTGTCAATCTTCTTATATTTGGTTGAATATAGAATAAACACACAATAACACATAGACTAGGTATTTTCAACCGGAGGTACAGATTACATTTTTCAGGGGTACAGAGTGAACTGACGAAATACGCGTTTTTTTCACTTGCTTTTCTTTTGTAAATGCATTTTGAAAACTTCTCAACAATGAAAGTTTTATATATATAGGACCCTCATATATATATATATATATATATATATATATATATATATATATATAATATATATATAGTGGTGGACCGGATATCCGCATCATTTTTAACATCCGCATCCGCACTTCTGACTGCGGATGTTATGCGGATATTACCTCTAATAAATTAGGCAATTTATAATTAAATTAGCTTATAAAGTAGCTTATAAGGCCCAGTCATGCACATTTCATGTAAAGTATTAATTACACTGTACAACAAATTTTCGGTTCAGAAAAAAAACGGGAATAACATTCGGTCATTCTTAATATTTCGAGTGTGCTGATTCCAAATCTGAAAATAGTTTTTCCATCACGTCACTTTTTTTGTAAAGACTGCTTAAAATCTTCATACCAAAAAATAAGAATATATTAATAAACAGATAGGCTTTATCATATGGAACAGTTTAATTATTGCTATACTTCAACATATATGCACAAAATTAACATAAAACTCTCGTATTATACTGTTTTCAACTCATTATTTGTATTTATGCTGGCGTTTGTGTGATGCTTCTGGTTGGTCACGCTTTAAATTCCAGCAGAAATCGGCCAGCATAGCAGGACTCCACCTCCCTTTGTATCGGCTCTCCATTGTGGCTATATCCTGGTGGAATCTCTCCCCGTGTTCGTCGCTAACAGCAGATGCGTTTTCAGGAAAGAATGAGAGATGTGAATGCAAAAAATGAATTTTCAATGACATCTTACATCCGAGACGTTGGTATGAGTTGATAAGTTAATCCACAAGGGCAGCATAGTTGTCGTATTTAGTCTTTCCTAGTAGACCGCTGCACACGTTTTTGAATACACGCCAAGCTGCCAACTCAACCTCATCCATCACCGCTTCAAAGTGTTCGTCTAGCATGAGTTGGCGAATTTGAGGGCCAACGAATATGCCTTCTTTAATCTTGGCATCACTTATTTTTGGGAATTTTTCCTTTAGATATTTGAAGGCAGGTTTATCCTGTTTCAACGCCTTCTCAAATTGTTTCATCAGCCCTAGTTTTATGTGAAGTGGCGGCAAGATAACCTTTTCCTTTCGTACTAGTGGTTCGTGAATAACATTGTGAGATCCAGGTGAGGAATTGTTTCGCGGCGGCCATACTGAGCGTGTGTAGTGTTCAGACCTTGCTCGGCTATCCCACTTGCATAGGAAACACGTGTATTTCGTATAGCCAGTTTGCAATCCATTGAGAATAGCCACAACCTTCAAATCTGCGCAGGTAAGCCATTCATGTTCATTGTATTTTATACAGTCCAGAATAAAAGCAACATTGTCATACGTTTCTCTCAAGACGACTGAGCGATCGGAACAGAAGGCATTGTGTTCCCATTGTGTAGCAGTACACCCTTAACACTGTACAGAGATGCATCAATGAACAATCTCCACTGATTCGGTTCATAGCACAAACCCAGAGCATCGAACAGACCATGTATATCAATGCAATAAGAAAGATTGTTCTTCATTGTGAAATATTCCTGCAAATCCAAGGAGCGCTTTCGGAACGCTGTAATTCGTACGTCTTCCGCCAGCAGATTCCATTCTTGTAGACGTGAGGCAAGCTGTTCACTTTGTTGCTTGGTAAGTTTTAAATCACGGACCAAATCATTGAGTTCAGGCTGCGTGATGAGATGTTCTTTCTTGGACTCGATTCGAGCTTCATAGCATTTGCCGTCTGATTCCGATTTGTCAGAGTCTGTGTTATCGGTCCACAGGACGCATAGCAGAACGAAGATTTGGGTAGACTATAGCCTTCTTCCCTTTTCTGTTGCAACCTGTAATGTGAGACAATTGACCTTACTGACTACTTAAGATAGCATAATTGTGTAATACATTATGCAGAGCAGAATATGCTAAAATGTGCTAAAAACACCAAATTTGACGTATATTCAGAAAAATAAAAGATTCAAACCTGTGATGTTCGTTAAGCAGAAATAGCAATCAGTTGAATGGTCCAGCGGCTCTCTCCATACCATTGGGACACCGAATCCCAGACCAGGACCGGTGCCTTTGAACCATGCAGATAACGAGCTTGTACATCTCACACAGCAGATATGAGGCGCCCAGTGCTTGTCCTGATCACCAACTTTGCATGCGAAGTATAATTCATAAAGCTTTTTCACATGAGAAGTTAACTTCCTTTTATACTATTTTAACGTTAATGTCCCACAAATATAACAAAAACTGTCTGGCAAATTTTTGCACTCTCTAGGCATTGTAGCATAACATCAATAAAAACCTGTAAAATAAGAAAATGATAGGTCAATTTGCAATTTCACACAATATAGACGTTGTCGGTGAAATATACATAATTTGATAGCTGTTATTCAATAATACTCACTTATAGCACCGATTTATGATAAAATATGGCTGACAGTTTTGTTTTAAATGATTAATGAAAGAAATTTTTCATAAAATCAAAGTGGAAACACAGAGCCGAACACCACCACCACCACCACAGCATATGCATGACTGAACAAATGTAAAAGATGCGTTCAGAGAACCAGTGGTTCTCAAAATGATACAATGAAATAAGTTCATTTTCATAAAATCGGTGGGTGATACAAATAAATGAGTGTTATTTTCACAATCTACGCATATAATTAGCCATAAAAATGACGATCTCATTTCCGTTTTTTTTCACTGTTGTACAGTGTTATTAATGAACAAACAAATATATAAACCTCAAAATATAAATACCTGGTAACACAGAAAATTGAATGAAACTTGTTTCATTGAATTTTCTGTGGCTGAAACTCTTGAGAAAGTTATTTTTTTTATCATAATGAAAACATTAATATTAATTTTAATTCTTATGCATTGCCTGCCATAACAGTAATATCACGAAATTTGAAAAATTATGTCATATATTCATAATTCTAAATTATATTGATAGATTAACTAAATATCCGCATCCGCGGATATTGAAATTAAAGATCCGCATCCGCATCCGCAGATGTTGAAAAACTGACATCCGGTCCACCACTAAATTAAATATATATATCGGGTGGTCCGAAAAAAATGACGCATTTTTTAAAAATTAATATCTCAGTAACCCCCTTCCTTATCATGACAATTTTTATATGCAAGATACTTTCAAACTTCTTTTTTTGAATGCAAGAAACGGAATTCTGATATCTTTTATAGTTTTCTCGCAATTAACAAAAGTAACAACATGGGTCAAAAAAACGAATATCATGAGAAAGGAAAAATTTAATCAGAAATTTAACTAATTAATTTACAGTAAATGATCGATTGGACCACCACTCTGTTGACACACTAATCTAAGTCTTTTCTTCCACACAAAAATAATACTTCTTACTTCATTAATGCCAATTTCTTGCCAAGATTCAAGTATTTTACTTTTAATTCTGATTCGGTGAATTTTTCTCGTCGACCTCGGTAAACCTTCTCTTTTAGTAACTCCCAAATTGAGTAGTCCATAGGATTACAATCTGGGCTTTGTGGTGGCCACTCATTTTTCGTTATTAATTTTGGTGTATTGCTAATCAGAAACGACTGTGTGGCGTAGCTTGTATGCGACGGTGCTCCATCTTGTTGAAATATGAAATCATTTTCTTGATACAGGCGACGACAATCCGGCAACAATTTTGTTCTTAAAAGTTCAATGTAATTTGCAGAATTCACCTTTGTCTTTTCAGTTTCAATAAAATGAACATCTGTCTTGCCATTCCAAGAGACCCCTGCAGATATCATAACCTTTTTGGAGAATCTTGACGTTTCATGATACAATCTGTTTATTGAAATGTCACACTTTTTACCACGCCCGTAGACAACATCATTTTGACGGTTTCGCGGAATTTCTAGAGTGAAATCTTTTTCATCCGTGAAGACTATCTTTTTAATATCAACGACAGAGAAATTATCAAGTAACTTTCTGCACCTTGTTTTTCTTTTATCCTTAACAGTATCCTGGTTTTCTGGCAGTACTTCCCGATTCGCGAATCTTCTTTAAGAGTCTTTCCACTGCACGCCTTTTCCACTTTTTGCCGGGAAACTCTTGCAATAACCTTCCAGTCTTCCATCCTTTTTCACAGTAACAATTTTTAATGAGAATACGATCTTCCTCTGACAACATCATTAAGGGTACTGACGAATTGTTAAAAAATAAAAATATCTACAATTTGACTTGTTCATTCCTGTAGAGTTTTGTAATAACTTGCAAAAATATCGCATGATATCGTATAAAAATGATATCGTATAAAAAACGGATATTATATTGCGATTTTTGTTTTTTTGACCCATGTTGTTACTTTTGTTAATTGCGAGAAAACTATAAAAGATATCAGAATTCCGTTTCTTGCATTCAAAAAAAGAAGTTTGAAAGTATCTTGCATATAAAAATTGTCATGATAAGGAAGGGGGTTACTGAGATATTAATTTTTAAAAAATGCGTCATTTTTTTCGGACCACCCGATATATACACCTCGGTGGTGTAGTGGTTAGCGTCGCTGACTACGAATCCATCGGCCCCGGGTTCGAGACCCGACGGCAGCCGGCGCGCAGCAAAACCCAGCTGTTCATCCTTCCACACAATAAAGAAAGTGGTTGGTAGATAAATGTGTACCCTAGGTGGCCTAGTGGTTAAGGCGCTGGGCTGCTGATGGGGCGTGGTTCGGATTCCACGTTAAACTGTAGGTCTAAGGTGGAGTGAAAAGCTTGACCTTCGTCAGAATGAACAATTCGGGCGGAAGCTAACCAAAGGTTTTTCCCAAAGGCTACTGTATATATAATGCGCCTCGGTGGTGTAGTGGTTAGCGTCGCTGACTATGAATCCATTGGCTTCGGGATCGAGACCCAGTGACAGCAGGCGGCGCGCAGCAAAACCCAGCTGTTCATCCTTCCACACAATAAAAAAAAATTGGTTGGAAGATAAATGGGTGCCCTGAGTAGCCTAGTGGTTAAGACGCTGGGTTGCTGCTGGTAGGGCGTGGTTCGGATTCCACGTTAAAACTGTAGGTCTAAGGTGGAGTGAAAAGTTTGACCTTAATCAGAATGAACAATTCGGGAGGAAGCAAAACCAATGTTAAACAAGGTTGTGCATTTTGTATAGGGGTATACAAAAACGCCGTTTTGACAGGGTTGGAAACTCTTACATAGGCAGTCAATTTCATCGATTTGTTTTAATTGCAACCACTGATGAGAAGCTCGGTTCGCACAAGTGTGAGGTTGAAAATGGAATTAAAACTTTTCCTGTTTCAGACACCAGTTCTGGATAATCACTTTTTCGTAGTATTCGAAATGTAAATAAGACTTCCTACGGGAATAACAACTGTAGGGCATTTTGTTGAAACCATCTATTTTATTTTCTATGTAAACGGTTTCTGCTGTATACGCTAAAAAAAAAATTCACCACATAAAAACACGTTTTTTGAAACTATATATATATATAATATATATATATAGATATATATATATATATATTGAATTCTTGTAGGAAACATGCAGGACAACGCTATTCAAACCTGAGCAGCAACATGAATAATTGCTTATACAACTTTGTATACATAGGCATGGATAAAAGAGATCTTTTCATCGTATAGAAAGAAGTTATTGTAGTTTCTTGGAAGATATGACCTTACACTAGACCTTGGTATGGAGAAAATTATCTCCAAAAACGCCGACTCATCTTCATACGTGGAAGCAGGAACACAATTACCTCGTTGTATTAACCTTTATGAAGCTAAGATTTCCTTGGAGAAGCTAATATTAAATTTTTTCAGTAAATAGGCTAACGTTAGATGGCCTCATAGCCCCTGTCTAATTATTAAATAAACATTTCAGATATTTAAGTTAATTTTTCATGTAGGAAGAAATCTGAATATAACTAGAAAACCGTCTAGACACATGAACGGATTGTACACCATAAAAAAAAGTGCTTTCAACAACTAGAGAAACTAGAATAACATTTCAGTAGTGATATACTTTACTCTTAAGCGCACCAAGCACACACACACACACACACACACACACACAAGATTGTCTCAAAATCTGACGAAAATGCTTAAACTGCAAACGTGCATCATCTTTGACTTTTAAAATAATTGCCATAATTATGAGTGAGGAGAGCCAGAAACTGGCAGAGCGCTCAGGCCAATTAATGCGTCCCATTTCGCTAACTCCTCAATGTCTTAACTTTGGTTCCAACGAGACGGTGTTATCCATTGAGTTAGGGACGCTGAGTGAATAATTTGTATGGTATCCGTGGATTGCATAATCTTTCACAAAGTTAAGAAATTAAAATGACATAAAATATTGAATGCATTTTACTCACCAAACGTTTTCGACGACGACGTAAAACGTAACAGACAACAGGACTACATCGTAGCCATCATCGTAACACCGTTTTCAATTTATCAGCAAAGTTAAACGAAATTGGGACTAGTTAGTAATTGGATGGGGGACCGTCCTCCTAGTCCGGACGATGTAGCAGCAGCGACCCGTGGTTCGGATACGCATAAAGGCGTAGGTCCCGTACGTCATATGACCTTAGATGTTGCGAAGGAGGTTAAACAAACCCATCAAAACAAAAACTTAACAAATATTTCGTTTCGACCTTCGGAAGACAAAAATTATAGCATAAACTTCAATTTACATTTTTCATTAAAGTTCAAAAGCATTTTTCCGGATACTCTTAAATAAAAACAAATTCCTATAATTAAATTTCATAAAACTCTAAATTTACTTTTATATTCTTTTTAATGGTTTTATATTAAAAAAAAATAATTATGACTTCAAGAGTACGTTTAAATATATTTACTAAAAAAATTATAAAAAATATTATGTATTCTGATGCCATTTAAGAAGGAAGTGAACAAATAATTGTACACTTGAAATATTCCTCATTAAAATTTGCTATAAAAGTATACCTTTCACCTTCGAAATATAGAGATTTTTTAAATACGAGTTTAATTGGAATTTTATATATATATATATATATAATTTGTTTCACTCTAGCAACATTGTTAATAGAAATATTCTTGAGTCTGCTATTATTCAAATTACAAACAACTTTAACATGAGCAAAGGTCTTTTTCAACTCGATCCCGTTGTTTTGAATTCGTTCAGAACTGATTTAGACAAGAAGGGTAGCGTGCTAAACCTTTGTAATTTTCCCTTATAAATTTGTATGCTCCTCTTACAATTTTTATTTTTAAATTTATTTTTATTTTTTATTTTTTTTATTTTTTTGTGACCTATATATCATTCAGGCATTATCTATAAAATTGGTTGTAAACAATCCATTTGATCTTGTGTTGAATTCGGGCAAAGTGCTAAAGTTGGTAGTTTTCCTTACAAATTTGTATGCTCCTCCCACAATTTTTATTTCTATATATATATACATATATATATACAGGGTGGGCCGTAAGTTTCCATACATAGGAAAAATTAAACGTTTGATTTTATGTTTCAGATACTCTAAGAATATGCGTTTGACGTAAGATCTTGTTTACTGATGAAGCAAATTTTTACGTCAATGGAGAGGTTAATCGGCAAAACATACGTTATTGGAGTAATGCTAACCCTAACTGGCTGAGTCCGACGAAGATGCAAGGTGCCGGTAAAGTGATGGTGTGGGCCGGGATATGGGGTGACAGAATTATTGGACCAATTTTTGTCAGTGGAAATCTTAATGCCGAAAGGTATCTTAACATGTTGCAAGAAGAGATTTTCCCATCCCTGCTAAACGAGGAAGGTAACTTCCCAGTTTACTTCCAGCAAGATGGAGCTCCACCTCATTATGGTCTTCACGTGCGTCGGTATTTGGATCAGCAGTTTCCGGATGCTTGGATTGGTCGGCGTGGTCCTGTGGAGTGGCCTCCCAGATCCCCAGATCTCACCCCCCTTGATTTCTATCTTTGGGGGCACTTGAAGGCCATGGTGTATCAGGAAAAGATACGAGACATAAACCATCTAAAGGAACGTATCACCAACGCCATTACAAGCATAACGTCAACTGTGCTAATGCGTGTTCATCAACAGTGGGGAACACGTATTGAAATGTGTTTTCAAAACAATGGCAACCATGTAGAGCATATTATATAAATAGAAATGGTTGTCCATAACAAAATGTTTATTTTTCCTATGTATGGAAACTTACGGCCCACCCTGTATATATATATATATATATATATTTTTTTGTAACCTATATAATTTATAGTCTTGAACTCTTTATTTACTTCAGTGTTCCTGAGGATGTCATTAGACGAAAGCGCTTGAGCACCACTCTGTTTCCTTTCCTTCGTGGTTTTATTCATCATAAATATTTTTCACGTGTTACTTTCGTGAAATAATTTTCATATATATATATATATATATATACATATATATATATATATATATATATATACAGTGTGTGTGTATAATTATATTCTGTTATTATAAGAACCCATAAAATTAATTCGAAGTAAGCCCACCCAAACACTAATTTATAATATCGCCCAGTATAAAAATTTTAACTCCTTTTCTCAACCAGTCATGAGAAACAATTTCCAGAAACAAATACCACCCTGTATATATATATATATATAATATATATTATATATATATATATATATATATATTAGTGATGGGACGATACCTAAATTTCAATCGATGCCGATTCCGATTCCGATGCCAATAAAATGTCCCGATTCCGATGCCGATGCCGATTCCGATTCTCAGTATTTTTATAGATAAGAGTTTACTTGGTGCTCTTCGGAAAACTATACCTATGTAGTCCTATTTTATTTATTTGTAAGACTAACTATATAAAGTAATAGTATGGTAATATCACCTTAGAATCTAATTGAATCTACTTACATAGGCTATAATGAGTTATGAGCGGATCTAGGATCTAAAGTATGTTGTTTCTAAGTAGGCTGGACTAGGATTGATAGCTGCAGTCACGCTGCTATAGTTTTGTGTCTCATGGGTATTGCATCATGTATTGAAACATGGAATAGTTGCTTTCATTGGTTAGATCTGACGTTGCCATGTATTGCAAGATGAAATAATTAAATACTAAAAATTAAAATCTTCTTTTGAATTGAATAAATTGCTATAAATAAAAATACTAAATTTAAGTCTTGAATATTGACTATCAGAATATCAGTAATCAAATTGCAAATGAAAATTAAATTTGTGCTCTGAAAAGAAAAAGATAATTTAATTAATAATTAGTTCATTTTTGTCACTAAATGACAAAGAATCGTTGTAAGAATCGAAAGTCGTAACCAAATTCTTACGGTTCCGATACCGATGCCGATTCCTGAAAAACACTCGATTCTTCCGATTCTCGATTCCGATTCCGATTAATCGTTCCATCACTAATATATATATTATATATATATATATATATATATATATAGAGAGAGAGAGAGAGAGAGAGAGAGAGAGAGAGAGAGAGAGAAATGCAAGAAGTAAATAGACACCCTTAATTTTATGGTAAAATGTAGGCATCCAATATTTTTGCCATTATTATGACTAATATTCGTTTCCTACATTTCTATCCTTGAAGAAGGACTTATGCCAATATTCTCAAGTGGTCAAATTGAAAAAGACAGCTGCCTGTTCATGGAAGATGGAGCCCCATGCCACACTGCAAAAAAGACGAAAGAATGGGAAGAGCGAAATGGTATCAAACGACTTCCTTGGCCGAGTCACTCCCCTGACATGAACCCCATAGAACACGTGTGGGCAATACTAGACAAGACTTTACGTAAAAAGCCCAAAAAACCAGCAACACGATCAGAATTGTTGAATCTTTTACGCCAAATTGTTACAGCAAAATCTGGGCTGTCTATTTACTTCTTACATGTCTCTGTGTATATATATATATATATATATATATATACCCAAAGGTGGGCACCCGGGCCTCAAAAAGGACCGACGGTCCCGGTCCTTGCCTCAAACTGGACCGACGGTCACGGTTACGGTCCTTTCTGAAGATAGGACCTAGGAACGACTCGGTCCTCGGTCCTTATATATAATATAAGTGAAAAATTTGATTAAAATGAAAAATGAAATTAAAGACACCGGAAATCTTTAATTTTATTAACGTAAATTATAATTAATACAATACATAAATGATGAAAAAAAGTTATTAAGTTAAATGCTTGAGTTTCCCTTCAAGAAGACTAGCATTTCAAAATGGCTGTCACTGAGCCCTGACCTTTTCGGCTTGAGCACTGGTCGAACTGGTTCTGGACGTGAGGGTGGCGCCTGGAGACATGTCGCTTGAGGTTGTTTTGGCTCTTGTTGCTTGTCGAGAGGATGTTCTTGTTCGGCAGGCACAGCAAGCACTTGTACTCCAGGTTCTGCTCACCCTTGGGGCCCAGGTATTCAAAGTATTTGTCCAGGTACGGCCAGGGATTGCCGGGTTCAGTTCTTCCGCTAGGAGCTCCAGTTGCTTGACTTGAAATTGAAGCATTAACATCAGTAGATTCTTCGTCTCCTCCAGGTGTTGAAACAAGTTTCAGTTCAGTCTCAGTCTCTTTCTGAGTCTTCTGGAGGAAACGATCCATCTTCTTTAGAACTTCAAATAATCACTAAACACACTAAAATCACTAAAAAAGACCGTCCGGAATTGCTTAAAAATGGACCGTCGTTCCTCATTCGGTCTTCACTGAGAAAAGGACCGACTTTCCCGCTCACGGTCCTTAAAAAGGACCGAGTTCCTGGAATTCGGTCCTTTTGGAACTCGGTCCTGCCCACCTTTGTATATACCTTACAACCTTACAAAGGTTCCGCGGATTATTTCTCATTTCGCGAAGGTCAAGCTTGTCGCCCCTCCTCTCTCTCTCTCTCTCTCTCTCTCTCTATATATATATATATATATATATATATATAAGGGGTTCCAAAAAAACCTTAGCCCCCCATTTGCAGCTTACATGTTTACTTTACTTATATGGAAATAGTTTTTAGTGATTATAAAAATATATAAAATTCTTTGTTTATTGCAGGTATTAAAATTACTCTAGCTGATAAAGTGATAATATAATGGCTTCTCAATTAATTGGTGATTCGGAGAGGCAACGTATGATAGATCGCATACGAGCAATAACATTTCGGGAAGCTCGTGATGCTGAAGCCACCTTTATAACACGTTCATGGGTTGCCAAAAAGTTGCGAAGAAGTGAGGACTTCGTCAAAAGAAATTGGAATAAAACTTTGGATGAATGTGAAATGGATACAACCAAATCTGGGCGCCCAAATTTGCCACTCTCTCAGGAAACAAAGGACATCATTGAAAGCGGTACGCGTAAGCGGAAAAACAGCTGTGCTAAACTTTCTAGAGAGATCGAAGTGTTGAGAGGAAAGATCGTTAGTGGTGAGATCATTCGACTGTACCGTCATAGGCAAGGTTTAAAGCCTTGGCATGAACTTTCAAAGCCAAGAAAAACTCAACTTAACATCGATGACAGAATGTGTTTTGCCCATTATCTTGAAGATTGGGATGTGGATGATTTCATGCATTTAGCTGTCCGATGAATTTTTTGTTTACTTAACACGTCGGCCTAACTACCAAAATGATCGAGTGTGGGCCACAACACCAGATGAAATCGATGACAATGAACATTATCGGGAATTATTAAAAAGCCCAGACTGTGTTGGTGTGTTTGTTTTGTTCGCTGCAAAGAAGCTCATGTGGGTGCTGAAGCCAAATGGTCAGAGTTGGGATGGACAGTATTTTCGTGATATTATTCTATCCCAGCATGTCATTCCTTTTCTAAGAAACCCAAACAATGTTATGGATGTCGATCGGGTCACACTTCTGCACGATAAGGCCTCCTGCTTTAAGGCATTAGCCACTCAACAGTTGTTGCGGAACCATGAGATCGATTTCTTTGGAAATGAAGAATGGCCAGGAAATTCTCCTGACCTGAACGTCTGTGAACACATTGGATCAGTTATAAAGGACAAGGTTGAATGTCTCTTGTTTCAAGAACCTGCAGCAAATCGATTTTCGAAGGATACAATGACGCAACACATTGAAACTGTTTTAGCAAATTTGCGTAACGATCAAGATCTATTCACGTCACTTTTGGCAAGCTACCCAAAGCGAATTCAGGCTGTCTTCGAAGCCAATGGCGGGAACACCAAGTTTTAATTGTTTCTCATTAAATGCAGGATTAAATTCTCTTTTGTAAGGTATGTTTAGTTTTACTAGACCTCTAATGGTTTAGGCCATGGCGGGGGGGGGGGGGGCTAAGGTTTATTGGAGCCCCGTATATATATATATATAACTTTTCCTCTAAATTAAGGCAATTTAAAAGAGGCTCCTAATAAGTGTAATAGCAAAATCAGTCTTATCAGAATGCCTCAAGGAGGTGTGTTGTCGCCATTTTTCAAATAACATTCTCGATATGAGAGAGAGAGAGAGAGAGAGAGAGAGAGAGAGAGAGAGAGAGAGAGAGAGTATGTTACAGGCTAACAAAGACCCAAAGAGGCGAACTCAAGAAAGTGGGGAGAGGATAGAAAAAAACAAATGAAAATATAGAATTCTGAAAACCTATAACATGTTTACAGTTTTAGACGTTTAAAGCTACATATTCCGCGTTACATATTACATAATATGGTTACATATTACATATTTATGGTTACGTATGAGGGCCTACATATTCCGTAAATTTACATATTCGGTGAGTCTTTTCACACAAGCATAAAAGGAGTAGCAAAGTGTTGAACAGACAAGGCTCTCCTTCCCCCGACAGCCACTGCTGACAAGAAATAGTTGTGAAAGAATACTTATATGAAAGTAGGGAAAAGTATAATGAAAGGCCAGCTTCATAGTTCGTTCACACCATGCATACACTTATCTTATGTACCCAATTATACATTAGAGGACAGTGGAAAATAAAGGGTGGGTAAAACACTAATCTAATAAATTTAATCTACACCAGGCATTTTTTTAAGGATTTTTTTTATTTATTTATTTCATACAAGAATTCATCATTTCATCGTTGCATCATTTCCCCGATGAATGCTAAGACATTGTGCTGAGAGATTTACTTTAAAATCAACCATATACATCGCCATCTTCGCAATGAAATTGCTCAGATGAGGGAAAACTGAACCAGAGGCACCTCTAACTGGCCAGCATCCCCAGTTTAAGAACTCCTTTGATGGTGTACATGTGCACGTTTTTTTTACGAAATTCTGTTGTACACTATTTGAAACTAAAATTCTACTCTAGCTAAGTAATTTCCCTGACTCCCGAGGATTCTCTTCAAACTGAAACCAGACTCGACCACCGTTTCCTGTTACATATTCCGCGATTAACCTAAAAAGTACTAACAAACATACACTGTATACCCAAGTATCATCTCTGGAATTGAAAATATCTATTCAGAGGTTTTGACTCCCGAGAGATCCCATCAAGCTTCCCTTCTCTACCATTGATATATCAACTGAGAACTGCCAGTGCTCTGAAACCAGACCCGACCAGAGCCTCCTACTTCATTTATTAAGGGACCATTACTATTTCTATCTATCCTAACTAGTCACCCCTCAAGCAGCTCCCATTTAATAATGAAAAAAAGGAGTGTGAGAGAGAGAGAGAGAGAGAGAGAGAGAGAGAGAGAGAGAGAGAGATTATTCCACTTTTTATGGTTATTTTTATGAGGGTGGTTCTCAAGAACGGGCTATTTCGACCCTATGTTAGGCCTTATACCACGAAGCGAACGACGCTGTGATACCATCTATGAATATACTTCGCCTTTTTTCTTCTTATTCAATTACACACTTTTTACATTTCTTATTTTGCAGATGTTGTCGCTGTGGATACTGTCTATAATTAAATTGTGTGTTTCTGGAACATGATTGGAAGATAACATGCCCACTGTTTTTGTTATTAGTCTTATTACAGTAATTATTTTATTTATATATATATATATATATATATATATATATATATATATGATGCAAACCCACAAGAAAAAAAAATTATTCCAAGACCTTTACATCATTCATTTGCATCATTCATTCATTTCACGTGTTTGAGTCTGAAATTCATGCCTTATATATATATAATATATATATATATATATATATATATATATATATATTATATATATATATATACGGTATATATATATATATATATATATATATATATATATATAGGTGTTTGCGTAAATTAAAAAATAGTAATATTATTGCTGACAATACATACAATTTTTTATTTGCTTCTGGTTCTAATCCAGGAATTCTATATGGTTTACCTAAAGTCCATAAGCCAAATTTCCCACTAAGACCTATTCTTTCGGCATGTGGTACATTCAATTATAATTTAGCCAAATTCTTCGTTCCCTTGCTTTCAAAACTCACCTTTAATGATTATTCTATTAACAACTCGTTTGATTTTGCTAAAGAGATAAAAGAGATCAATCATGCCGATTCATATGAGAATAAAAACCCACTCTAATAGACAGAGTTTATTTCCACGATGTTGAGTCCTTGTTTACGAAAGTTCCCATTGATGATGTACTTAGTTTTTTAGATAGAAAATTGCCAACATGTAACGTAGAACTAGGCATGCCCACATCTGTATTTTTAGAACTGATAAAACTCTGTGTCACCAATAATGCCTTCTCCTTGGGTGAAGAATTTTATTTGCAACGTTTTGGTATGGGAATGGGGTCCCCTTTATCCCCAATACTGAGTACATTATATATGGAGTATTATGAGTCGGAATTGTTGCAAACAATATGTCCCAGGAATCTAATTTGGTTTCGTTATGTAGATGATATTTTCTCATTTTGGCCTGACCACTGGAACAACTTTGACACTTTCTTTCAGTCATTAAATAATCTGTTCCCTCTATTAAATTTAAATATGAATGGGAGAACGACAAACAATTACCTTTTCTAGATGTTTTGGTCATTAACGAAAGCGGAAAGCCCAATTTCACGGTCTATAGAAAACCTACTCATTGTAATTCGTACATTCATTATTTTCATATCATGATGAAGGGGTTAAAAGCTCAATTATTTCTTCCATGTTTCTAAGAGCACTCAGGATTTGTAGCCCACATTTGCTGGATCCGGAAAATTCAAAGATTTGGAACATTTTTAAGGATTTAAAATATCCTGAGTGGTTTATCGGAAAGGCGTATTTTAAAGCCAGAAAATCTTTTTATGCCCCTCGGGAACCTTCAGTTAACCAAAAACAATATGTGAGTTTGCCTTACATTGCCGGCTTAGAAAGAGTAAAACCGTTGACGAAAGAATTTAAGTTTGCTTTGGCGTTCAAATATTCGTCTACCGTGAAAAGTAAATTGGTTAGGAATAACGTTGCAAAAGAGGAACAAGCCTGTGTCTACAGCATTCCCTGTAAAAGTTGTGATTTAGTATACGTGGGAGAAACTGGAAGAAATATTGAAACCCGTATCAAAGAACACAAATATGCCTTCAGAAGTTGTAATACTAATAATGCCATTTTTTATCACGCTAGCCAAAATAATCATGCTATAGATTGGGAATCAAGTAAGGTACTTTATAAATGTAATAATTATGTCAAAAGAAAAATAATAGAATCTGTGTGTATAGAAAAAGTAGATAATTTTAATTTGTGCGAAGGTACTTATAAGTTAGACCCTTTAATGAGATTCTTGGTCAATAAATCCCTTACGGAGTCGTGGGAACGTGTTCGAACCTAAGTGTGAATTTCTTAAATGTCTCTGGATTGGAAGTTTCCTTACTCGCTTTTAGTAAATGTAATAATGGAAGTAATTAATGTGGAAATAAATATATGCAGTAATTATGTCAAAACATTAGGATCTGTATGTATAGAACAAGAAGATATTTTTAATTTGTGGAAATGTAGTTATAAGCTGACCCTGTAAAAAATGCCCTTCTGGTTTCGGGGAGAACGATATCTAACCTAGGTGCGAATTTCTCAATGGTCTCTGGATTATTTCCTAATCGCCTTTTTTCATTCGTTTTTCGGTTTATAATTTCTGTATAATAAAACAATGTAATAACCAATGTAATAATAAATTTATAATTTCTGTAATTAATAATTATGCAATATTAAATGTAATAAATTTAATTATAAATGTAATAATTATGTAAAAATAATAGAATCTGTATGTTTAGAACAGGAAGATAGTTTTAAAATTTGTGCGAATGTACTTAATGAAAATGCCCCTCCTGTCTCGAGAGAATGGAATCCAACCTAGGTGCGAATTTCTTAACGGTCGATCCCTGAACTGTTTTTCCCTCTTGTTTTGTTTCATTTGTGTTTCTGTATCCACCCGAGGAGGATGCCAGTGGGCGTCGAAACTGTCGTGGAAATAAACTCTGTCTATTAGAGTGGGTTTTTATTCTCATATTTTGACCTTCACGTAAAAAAGTGAAGTTTTTTGCATTCATGCCGATTCTCTTACTATGGCCAGTTTTGATGTCTCGTCATTGTTTACTAATGTCCCGTTAAAAGAAACATTAAATATCATACTAAATAAGTTATTCACAACTGATAATACTCTTATTAATGGCCTCACTCAGACTCAATTTAAAAACCTTCTCGAAATAGTGTGTTTTGATAATCTTTTCTTATTTAATAGCAACCTTTACAGCCAAATTGATGGGGTAGCTATGGGTTCCCCGTTAAGCCCAACACTAGCAAATGCATTTCTTTGCCATTACGAAGAAATTTGGTTGAAAAGTTTCCTAGTAGTTTTAAACCCATATATTACAGAAGATACGTGGATGACACTTTCTTAATATTTAACCATCCTTCACACGTAAAACTTTTTCTTGATTATCTTAACAAACAACATAGTAATATTAAGTACACGTGTGAAAACGAAACAAATAATAGTTTACCTTTCCTGGATGTTTTAGTTAAACGGGCTCATAATAAGTTCCATACTTCACTATTTCGAAAACAAACTTTTACTGGCTTGGGAACCAATTATTTAAGTTGTATGTTTTATAAATATAAGATTAGTGCTATAGTAACATTATTAACAAGAAGTTACCGTATTTGTTCGGATTACTTTTCGTTAAACGAAGAATTTAAATTTTTAAAACAGTACTTTATTAACAATTACTACCCTTCTCATCTATTCGATAACCAATTAAAGAAATTTTAAATAACACTTTTGATACTAAACTCCCCATAACTACAGTACAAAAAGAAACCAGATATATTAAATTACCTTTTTATGGTTATTTATCATTGCGTATTCGAGGTGAATTGTCCAAACTGCTCAAGTCTAGTTATCCCCAAATAAATTTTAGATTCGCCTTCGTCAACCCACTTAAATTATCAAATTTTTTAAAGTTCAAAGATGAATTCCCCAAAACTGTATGCCCCAATGTTGTTTACAAATACACGTGCGACAGCTGTAAGGCTGCGTATATTGGCAGCACTCAACTCCAACTGGAGGTGCGCCTTTCTCAACATTTGGGCTTGTCAGTCCGTACCAACCGTCCCCTCAGTAGCCCTCCAGAATCCGCAATTAGAAACCATAGTAATGAAAACGACCATCCCCTTCACAAAACTCAGTTTGAAATTTTAACTAGATCCAATAACCTTACAGAACTCCGAATTTTAGAATCTTTGTACATCTATAGAAACAAACCCTCCCTTAATAATAATAGCTCATCCTACAAATTACAACTCTTTTAACTAACCAACCCTTTCTAATCCTCTGACCATCCAGTGTTCTCTTAGACTTTGCCAAGTATGGAGGTGGATGTAAACATTGTGTATTTACCTATTGAGGTAATTTAATTTAATTTTAGTTTTATAGTGATGAAATTTAAATGATTTTAATTTTGTATTGATGCAATTTTCATTTTGCTTTAAGGTTTTAATTTTAATGGTTTTAATATTGTATTGATGTAATTTTCACTTTTCACTTTTTACTTTTGTTTTAAGGTTTTAAGACTTAATTCACTGATGATGACAAAAGATTTGTCGAAACGTCTGAAGTACAAATAAATGAAAATGTTTGCCGTTGTGTTGATCCTTCTGTTCATCTATATATATATATATATATGGGAATGAACTCAGAATGGTTCCCTGAGTTTTTTATGATACACACAGACCGTGCATGGAACAAGGAACTCTTCTTGGGTAATTAAATCCACTATAGTCCGAGTTCATTCCCATCATGAAACGGACATGTTATGTGCCTTGAAAAGTGGACGCTCAATTCTGCCAGTTGAGGTTTAAGTTTTGGTTTTGGCTAAAAATATAATAGTTACCCCTTTTTCTTTGAGTTATTCAATCCGACGTGAATGCAACGAGTCTTTTACTTATATTGAGGTTCTAAATGTAGTGGGGCTAGGCTGCTTTAAACCCTAGATCCATGTCCCAAAGCTGGATCCTGTCTGCTTTGCAGATAGCTGGTGAGGGAAGCTATATTTATGGGACCTCTTTGCGAGAGACCCGTTGCCCACGTCGGGCTTGCATCATGAAAAAGAAAAACTATGGTATTTGTCATTTACTATTACTTATTCGGACTATAATGGATTTAATTATCCCAGAAGAGTTCCTTGTTCCATGCACGGTCTGTGTGTATCATATATATATTATAATATATATATATATATATATATATATATATATATATATAATATATATATATATATATTACTGTAATAACACAAATAACAACAAAGAGTGGGCATGTTTTCTTTTCAAGTATATTTTAAAACTAAATTTTCAAAGATTTTAAAAAAGTTGCTCTCAAACTAAGTTGTTTTTTTTATTCATTTTCACCTTAAATTATAAAGAAATAATTAAATTTTAATGCTTTCTATATTTAAATTTAAAAAAATGTTCTCAGCCCACTGGGATTTACAATAATTAATTAACTTTGAAATTTATAGGAAACATTTTGGACACTTATGATATGTTTCCATAAATAAATGTACCTCCAATTGGATAACTAGTTTCAATGCAGTTTTCTTCATACGAGACATTTTTGGCGAAAATATACGATACGTGAGAAAGAAAATATAACCAGTGTTTAAGTATATTTTCCAAAATAGTTAATACGCATATATTTAAAATACTTTTCAGAATATATTTTTGGCAACACTTATATAAGGGATGTACAGGGTAGTCCAAACCTTACGATCAAGTGAAATATATTAATATCTTTTGCTAGTTTTACATATGAATTTTAAAACCTGCAAACCTCACACATCAACAATTTCGGTACGCATTCCATCATGTGCACTCACGCGTTTAAACTATCAGGTTTGCTACGTTAATACGTTACAAGCTACGCAAGAACAAAGCCGACCCGATCGTGACTTTTGGGACACCATATATATATATATATATATATATATATATTTTTTTTTTTTTTTATTAGTGATGTAGCGGTTGTCCGCAATCGCAACCGCACATATTCTCAGCTCCACAACCGCAACCGCATTTATGAGTGCGGTTATTGCGGTTGTTTCAGGATATCTTCTTACTAGGGCAACCAAATGCTATAAATGCTAGTGTAATGGCTATAAATGCTATAAACGTCGCCAAATGCTGTTCCTGTCATGCCTCATGCCTTCACTCAAGGGTGCAAAAAAGTAAAAGTTTGCTACGCCCTAATTGCGACATGTCTAGAATTGCTACTTGGACTGGATGGGTAGATGCATTATGTAATAACTTACATTTATCAACGCTAGGTGGCTACAAAAGCATTATTTTAATTATATTTAATAAAGCAATGATGAATTACAATTACCGTTGATGAAAAAAAAATAAAAAACACTCAATTTTTTTTATTAGAAATAAGGCAACCTTCACTACCAAGTTACAAACTAAACTAAAACACCAGCTTCAGTATCTGTTCAGACACGAGTGAGGATGGTTGTGTTGCGCTAGCTCTCCGTCGCTACCTTTGTAACGTTCCGTGCTTCAACCCATTAGTAAAATGTTAGACTATGGTGCAACTATCAAGGAGCGATCTACGAGTGCAGTGTGGAAGTACTTCTCGAGCGTGTCAAACGATGTTGGGAAGTGTGTCACGAAAGGGAAGGAGTACCACTAACTTAAAAAAACTATCTGCGTTTAATGCACAAGAAGGAATATAATGAACTGATATCTAGTGAAAATGAAGCTAATGAACAGTCAAAGAAGAAAAAGGAATCAAAAGTGTCTCTTACACCCCTACAGGAAATGAAGTGTGCAGTGAAAGAAAAGAATCAGACGATTGAAAGTTGCTTCGAAAAAGTAAAAATGTGGGATGCGAATCATTCCAAATCAAAATCACTGGACTATCGCATAGCCGAAATGATAATAATGGACGACTTGCCAGTCAGCCACGTTGAGGACTTAGGTTTCATGAAACTCATAGCTGAAACAGCTCCACAGTATAAAGTGAAACAGCGTCAATTCTACACTGATCTTGTATGCAACGATATCTATGACTTTGTTTCAAAGGAAGTGTTCAAAATTCTTGAGCCTCTAAAAGATTCGAAAGTATCATTGACAACGGATGCATGGTCAGACACGTCTGCTGGAGTGTCTTTACTCTCTTTGACATGCCATGAAGTGAATCAAGACTTCAAGAGAACCAATTTGGTGCTCAGCTTAATGCCACTTAAAGATCGCCACACTGGAGAATACTTGTCAGAAAAATTTAAGCAGATGCTTCAGAAGTGGGATATTGCCCATTCATCCATCCATTGTGTAATGCGCGACTCAGCAGCAAACATGATAAAAGCTTTGTTTCTCACTGGCGTCCATAATATCGATTGCACTGTTCATAAACTGCAACTTGTAATCAAAAGTGGATTATCCTCACAAAAATCTCTCCGTGACTTGTTAGCTAAACTTCAATCCATCGCTACCATTTCACCCATTCTACGATGGCGCAGGATGAGTTAAAAAAAATTTAGAAACGCTTAGATCAACCTGAACTTACAGTCATTCATGATGTCGCCACACGGTGGAACAGCACTTATCACATGATGCAGAGAACACTGAAGTTGAAGGAACCACTGAGTCTATACAGCGCTGCTAAATCCAAAATGCAACAACTCACTATTTTCGACTTCACTCTCTTGTCAAACTGTGTGGCTATGCTGGAACCATTCGATGACATCACAAAAAGATTGAGTAGTTCCACCTCTTCCATATCTGAGGTTATTCCTCTCGTCGTTTCCTTGAAAAATGTGCTGCAACCTCGAAGTGGTGATTCTGAAGCTGATCGTGGAATCAAAACAATGAAGGAGATAATGCGCACAGAGCTAGCAAGATTTGATGGCCTAGAAGCAAATGACATGTATTCTTTGGCTACCTATTTGGATCCAAGGTACAAAGCAAAATTTTTTTCCGCTTCACATGTCACAAAAGGTGTTCAGGAAAAATTTAGTGATCTTTGTGATGAAATGGACAAGACTCAAACATCATCGGACTCGGAGACAGCCAGTGAACCACCGGCAAAGAAACCACTGATTGATTTAGGCCAGGCATCAGCTTCTGCGAGTAAATCATTAACAATAATGGACTCAGTGAGTGTTCTATTGACTTCCAGTAGTGATGACGAGACCGAAACTGAGTCAAGCAGAGACTCGCAAAAAATGATCGAGAAATATCACAAAGAGAAAAGGATTGGACAAGAAGATGATGCTTTGACTTGGTGGAGGTCAAATCAAAAGAAATACAAAAGTTTTAGCAAACTGGCTCGGACATATCTTGGATGTCATTGTCCTCCCTCAAGTGTTCATAGTGAACAATTACTTAGTGGAGCAGGGATCATCTACGATGAAAAAAGGAATAAGCTGAAGGGGGACAAAGCTGAAAAACTTTTATTTTTGAAATACAGGCTCCCAGCAACTCAATTTAAATATACGGATTAAATAATATATATATATATATATATATATATATATATATATATATATATATATATTAGATATATATAGATATATATATATATATATACCACTTTCGAATGGGCGGTGGTTGGGGAAAGTGGTTGGTGGGATGCAAAACGTGTTGGGTCTTCGTCGTCCTGGAAACACACTTTTAACAGTTTAGATTATAGTCATTATACTGTAGAATGTGAAAAGTGTGGCTAAAACTCAATATTTTATTGTGTTGTTTATTCTTAGGTAATATTATGATATTATAGGGTACATAACCGCAACCTCAACCGCGCGGAGCTCTATTTGTAAGCTCCGCAGCCGCAACCGCAGAGCTATGAAAATTGACAACCGCTACATCACTAATATATATATGAAGTATGAGCAGGTTCCCTGCAAATAACTCCACATACAATCTCAACAGTCGACTTTCCCATTCTCGGCTCAACTGGGCGGTAACCTCTTATTCCCGTATTCTGTATTTAGTGAAATTGTTTGAGAACTACTGTTAAATGGCTTTCATCGATAAAGACTTTCATAGTATATGTGCCGATATTAATCATTTCAATTCATTACCAAAAAATTCTGTATCCAATCTAGAGAATCTAGAACAGGAATCTGGTGTAGGCAATTGCATGGTCTCATCGATAGATGAATTTAATGCCTTTGTATTACAAAAAGATATTTATAAAAATCTTTCAGTGCTAAATCTAAACATTCGAAGCTTACCTAGGAACTATAACTACTTATTGGCCCTTTTGAAAACTTCTACGGTCAAATTTAGTGTTATAATTCTCACGGAAACCTGGTTAAATAGTAGTATTAAAAACCTATATAATATAGATAATTACGTTGCTTATCATACTGTAAGAGATGGTCAGATTGGTGGGGGTATCTCTATGTATGTGCATCAAACTTACGACTCTAACGAAGTATTTTCTCTATGTAATAGTGACAATGAAAACCTGATTGTGAATATAAAAGACAAAAGTAATGTATATTCTGTCCATGCAATATATAGACCACCTAATACTAATATCAATAGCTTTTTAATTCACTTAGATAACATGTTATGCAACTTTCATAAATCGAATGCCATAGTTGAGGGAGACTTCAACATCAATTTGCAATCTGAAGCAATCTCTCATAAATTTTTAAACTTAATGAATTCTTTCTATCTTAGTCATTCTATTACCAAACCCACTCGAGTCTGCAGTTATGGCAATCGAATAACAGAATCTACGATTGATAATATATTTGTAAATAGCAATGCCCTCGTAAATTCTGAAATTATAACCACAAACATCAGTGATCATTTTCCTACTTACGCTATATTCAGTAACATTGTTCAGGTTGCGAACAAAACAACTATTGATTACAGAATATTCTCAGAGGTTAACAAAAGAAAATTTATTGGGGCTGTAGAAAATACTCGACTTCACTGTGACGAACCTTTAAATGACCCAGATCATATGTTTCAGTTCTTCTATGATACCTTATTCCATATTTTCAATATTTGCTTTCCTTAAGGAGAAAAACAGTTTCGCCCAAAAGTGTTGCAAATCCATAGATCACTCCAGGAATTATCACTTCAATAAAGAAGAGAGATAAATTATTCAAATTGCAATTACAGAGCAAAATTCCTGAAATACAATATACTCAATACAGAAACAAATTAACTAAAATAATCAAAATTGCAAAATATAACTATTATAACAATCAATTTTCCAAACATAAAGGAGACATGAAAAACACTTGGACAACCATAAACAATCTTCTCGGAAAACAAATTAAGAAAAATTCAATAGAGAAATTAAATGTTGATAATAAAGAAATTACTGATGATACTGCTATTGCAGACTCTTTAAATGCACATTTTACTTCAGTAGCGGATAAGCTTCGCTCACAATTAATAAATAATGATCACTCACCTCTAGAATATACTGTATGCCACCCAGCCCACTAAATTAATTTTCTTTTGTTCCTGCTACCTCTACTGAGGTACCTATATTGAAACTTGTTAAAGATAAGATATCTGTAACTTTGGCTAAAATTATCAATCAAAGTATTTCCAAAGGAATATTCCCATCAATGCTAAAAACTGGTTGTATAACCCCTTTTTAAAGGGGGTGATCCTACACTAGCACAAATTACAGGCCGGTGTGTTCATTATCTGTGTTCAGCAAAGTTTTTGAAAAAATTGTAATAAGTAGAATGCAGCGATATTTAGAATCCTACAATTTATTATCTCCAAATCAATATGGCTTCCATAATAATAAAACAACGGAAATGGCTATTTTAAATCTTATGGAAAATGTAAATATAGCCAAGGAGAACAAAGAAATAATGATATCAATATTTATGGATTTGAGTAAGGCGTTTGATGTAATAGACCATAATATTCTACTTAATAAATTATATTGTTACGGCTTTAGAGGAGCAATCAGTGATTGGTTTAAAAGTTATTTGTCTAATAGATATCATTTTGTATCAGTAAATAAGGTTTGCTCAACTAAATCTAGGATTAATGTCCACTAATATTATTTAATATTGTCCATTAATATTGTATAATATTGTAATACGTGTTTTAACTATTAATAATACTTATTTACTTATTTATTTATTATTATTAATTAATAACAACTAGCTGCTTATTTTTAATAAGAGCCCAGTAAAGCCTAAAGCTTAAGGGACAAATAAAATAAAATAAATAGGATTAATGTCCACTAATATTATTTAATATTGTCCATTAATATTTTATAATATTGTAATACGTGTTTTAACTATTAATAATACTTATTTACTTATTTATTTATTATTATTAATTAATAACAACTAGCTGCTTATTTTTAATAAGAGCCCAGTAAAGCCTAAAGCTTAAGGGACAAATTAAATAAAATAAATAGTCGAGCTCCACAATTATTCATGTCATTGTAAACTGAAAAAATTTATTTATTTTATTATTATTAATAAAGGTTAGTCTATTCTATTCTATTCTATTCGTATATAAAATTTTCCCATTCAGAGTTTCATTTCTCATAATATTAATAACTCCTCAAAGGTCAGGTCGAGTTATAAGTTTAGTAGGTCACCTGCAAGAGATAATGAGTGGGAACGGCGGATGTTCAGAAGGTGTTTTTGAGCTTTATAATTGGCCGCACACTCACGAAAATGTTATACTGTGTACACATCGTTGGATGCTGCAGAGCTCTACATCAGGTTGATACATACATTGCACACACATCTACATACGATATACACACACACACACATACATATATATATATATATGTGTGTGTGTGTATGTGTGTGTGTGTGTGTGTGTGTGTTTTGTTCCTACTCTTTTATTATCTGAACTCTAGTTTCCTGAAGAGAATTCGAGTAAGCTCGACAATACTCGCAAGGATTAAGCTGTATTTGATTTGTCTTCAGTTAGACTATAAAATAATATTATGTAGCGTATGCTTTTAATATATATGAAAACAAACAAAGCAGATAAATGACTAAATAATAACTAAATAAATAAGTTAAGAAGAGAGAGCCATGAACTTGGATTGCCTGATTTTCCTGTAATGACCTGACCTTTGGCCTGAGGGCCCTATTTTATAAAATTATCAGTCTCACTTTAAATATTTTGACGACAATGTGGCGTCAAATTAAGTGATATAGAAATATTTTCATGTCTAATTGGTATCATACAGTACTTGGAGGATTTAATATAAACACACCGCACACTTCGTGAATTTTCTCATATCTTTACAACTGGGTTTTTAACTCGTCTAATAAGTTCAGTAAATTAATTCCCAAAGGATTTATAACACTTAAAAAACATTTGACGTTCGTATGACGCCAACAAAATACGACACTAATTCTATACGACGCCATTTTGCCGTGAAACGTTTTATAAGGCAATACTGCACACACACAATACGAGTCTAATATTGCATATATAAGTTACTGAAGTGTATGGTTGCAAGACTTACAAGACATTAATAACTAAGGATCCCGACGGTGGGGGTGAGCCTGTGAGGGTAGTAAAACATAGGTACTACCACATGGAGGAGGCTATTCTGACGCGAGCTTTTATAAATTTATGCTACTCATGACTTCAAGTAGAAAATGGTTGGTAAAATCGTAAATCGTTGAACCTTGCAAAACAAAGGAAGAAGTCTCTAATGAAAGATCGATCCGTATATGAAAGGACCTTGCACACCCACACATCTGAACAAACTTTGCAAAAATATTTATTTAATTAATAATAATTTATTTACTAATTTAATAATAGTTGTTTAACCCTTTCGCGCCGAGGACGTACGCGGTATGTCCCCATTGAAGAGCTCGAGGACGCCCATTTAAAAAATACAGGCGGGAAAGGGTTAACCTTCTTCGTAACATCTATGGTCATAGGACGAGGGGAGCTAAAGTTTGTCGTGGGATCCATACCATTACTC
Source organism: Bathynomus jamesi (assembly GCA_023014485.1). NCBI lineage: Eukaryota > Metazoa > Arthropoda > Malacostraca > Isopoda > Cirolanidae > Bathynomus > Bathynomus jamesi. The sequence goes on along the minus strand of JAJOZX010000093.1, from coordinate 1,309,105 downwards.
CACTAGCAAGGAAAAGACAGAGGGGTAGTTTAAACGCTGAAATCTAAGGTCCGAGCCGAGGCTCAAACCCAAGGCCTTCAAATTAAAACTGGGCGCAATATACTGGCGTACGGAATGTTTCATAATGAAATACCTAACAGAATTTATTTACAGGGTTGTCATAAAATTCTTGGTGTTTTAAAATTTAGTAACACTTGAAGTGTTTGGGATAGAACCAAATAGTAAATTACATTATAAAGCTCAACTATTAATTTTTTTGTACACTTTATACTTAACACTACACTTGAACATATTTTCCATCTTGGGCGATACATCGTTCGACCTTATCTAGCAAGGACTAAAACGATTTGGATTTGTTGCTGTGATCTGGCAGACTGTTGTTCCAATTCACGCCTTCATGTCGAGGGTTTGTGGAATAAACGATGTCCTTTTACGGAGATCTATATCAAGAAGTCTAAAGGGGTTAGATTGGGTGAGCAAAAACGCCACGGAAGTTTTCCTCCTCTTCCACTCTATTTTCCTCGAAAAGTTTAGTTAAAAAATTGTGTAACATTCTAAACATAAAGATTTTCGTCATCAAAGATCATTTGGTTTTTCTCTTCCCCAAATGCGACAAGTTCAGTGGTTAACATTACCAATGAAATGAAATGTAGATGCGTTTCAAAATGTTAAATGATCCAGAAAAATAGGATGTTCTGAGTTTCGTTAAAAATTGTTCGCGGAATTCTAGCTTATTGCAACATATTCACGCCCATTAAATCCTGAAGAACTTGAATTGCGTAAACACCACTTCATATCCAGATTTTACGCACTATTTTTGCTGGACGTTCATCCTAAGGGTGAGCGATTTTCTCGGGCATCTTTCAAATGTATGTCGAACAGTTGCGAGTGTCTCTATCAATTGTTAATGTAATGGAATGTTTCTTTTCATTTACCAACATTTTTCTTTAAAAATTTTCATCCATCTTCTGATAGCGGGTTCTGAACTTCTCAATTCTGCAACAAATCTTAATTCGGCTCCCCACAAAACATAATTTACCATTTCTTCAATTGTCGCACTTTTGATCTATCATACATATATCCGGGATTACGACATATGATGGACTTGAAATTCTATCGAGAAGTATATTGTGGGTTAGGTTAGGTGAGGCTAGGGTAGGTTGTTAGTTTTACAGTGTCGATATAATGGTCTTGTCGAACCGATGGGTATAGGTGCGTCTAATCTATATCAGCCCCAAGAGGAGTGCCTCCAATACAAACTAACGATATATATATATGAGGGGTTAAATGAGGGGCCCCGCGTCTTAAGGTACCTAAGCGCCAAAATTAAAATTCGTCAGAAATCGCCTCCAAAGTTCAGCAATATTCTGCCAATAGTATCTCTGTTATTAATTGAGCTAGAAACGTTCATTTTTGGCTAAATTAGAGTTCTAAGTATGCTAATGAAGATGTTGATGAGTTTTTGGAATAGATTTTCATATTTTATATTTTATATATATATTTTTTAAATTTTTTGATTTTCTTATTATGCCAAACTTTGGGTGCACTTTTGGCTGGCGATAGAGGTGAAAAAAGTAGTTCGCTTCATAAGGTTTTCAATCATACTTCTAATGTCGTAAGGTCATTATAACCCAAACCACGCGACAGAGGAAGGGTGAAAATAGTGATAGCCATCAAAAACACGTTTTCGCCTGTGGTGGCGCTTAGGTACCGTAAGACGCGTGACCCCTCATATATAGGGTGGGCAAAAAAAAAGGGAGACCTCGAACTTTGGCTGTAAAATCCAAAGTTATGGTCAGATTTCAATATTTTTTCACACCCCACAACTAAGTAAATTTCCTATACGTTCAGTGGATTTCAAAGAAAACTAATGAAAATTACAGATTTACTGAACATTTCTTTATGCCACTGGAAATTCTCCATTTACACTACTACTGCATTGTCGGGTCTGCAAAAAAAAAAAGGGAGACCTTTTTAAATCCTTCATATCTCGGCAAATACGGTACAGAGAACCATGAAATTTTAGTATGTTAGTACTAGGTAATTTTTTGGTTTGTTTGCCATCTTCTATCATTTTACCTGAGAAATTGGATTTATGGCGAATATTCCAGGAAAATCTTGCGATAATTAAAGCGATTTTAATTAACGTACGCCAACTGCAGGAGGATTGGAGAAGCTTCTCAAGAAAATCGATAAAACAGGAGATGCTAAAAGATGGTATACAACCATAAAATTACCTAGTACTAACATACTAAAATTTCATGGTTCTATGTACCGTATTTGCCGAGATATGAAGGATTTAGAAGGTCTCCCTTTTTTTTTGCAGACCCGACAATGCAGTAATGCCGTCACCAGGTCTCGATCGCGGGGCCGAGGACTCGTAGTCAGTGACGCTAACCACTACACCACCGAGGCGCATTATACAGTATATATAGGCACAGAACTGATTATGGACCAGACTATTCACTGGATAACACAGAACATTGTTGCTTCAAGTGGTGATGAATCACGTACAGAGGTCTCGTTAGTACGTACGTTCAACCTTTATGTATCTGGCAATGATACTAGGAGCTGCCTAGCTGCTTATACCCTGAATAGGTGCGTGACCGGAGCGGTGCTTTGTGTAAAACAGTGAAAACGTCTTTCCACTCAATTTATTAATACATGTTTCTTCAACACTGATATATATATGTATATATATATATAGGGCCTATATATAAACACATCGGTGGTGTAGTGGTTAACGCCGCTGACTATGAATCGGCTTCGGGATCGAGACCCGGTGACGGCAGGCGGCACGCAGCAAACCCCAGCTGTTCATCCTTCCACAGAATAAAAAATTGGTTGGTAGGTAAATGGGTACCCTGGGTAGCCTAGTGGTTAAGACGCTGGGCTGCTGGTGAGGTGTGGCTCGGATTCCACGCTAAACTATAGGTCTAAGGTGGAGTGACAAGCTTCACCTTTTTCAGAATGAACAATTCGGGCGGAAGCAAAACCAAGGTTAACGAAGGGATATATATATATATATATATTATATATATATATAATATATATATACACAGCGTGTCCCAAAGAAATGTATACCCACTTTGTTCGATAATATCAGCTATGAGGCTAATAAATATATTACTTTTTATATGTTTTTTAATAAAGAATTTTCTCCTGAATCTAAATATGTAATTATTTTTATTAAAAATTGAAGAACAAAAAAGTTACAGATGTTTAAATTATAATTATTATTTTCGAGACTTCATGTGCGATATTTTCTAATATTTTAACCGACTGTTTTGAGATACTTATGTTTAGTGTTGATATTGAAGCATAAATGTTGTAATTATTAGTTAATTCAAAAAATTTAGAAATTCCATGGTTAAATGACACTTTATCTAAGATGTTCGACGTCTTCCAGAACGTTGTTTTTGTAAGTTTTGCACAGTGCCGTCGTTTCAAACTTATCTCGTATACGTGCAAAAATATTAGAAAATATCGCACATGAAGTCTCGAAAATAATAATTATAATTTAAACATCTGTAACTTTTTTGTTTTTCAATTTTTAATAAAAATAATTACATATTTAGATTCAGGAGAAAATTCTTTATTAAAAAACATATAAAAGGTAATATATGTATTATCCTCATAGCTGGTATTATCGAACAAAGTGGGTATACATTTCTTTGGGACACGCTATATATATATATATATATATATATATATATATATATATATATATATATATTATCAACTGCAAACAACACACAGTATAATTAACGTAAAGAACGACGCTTGTATAGAAGAACGTTCCGCGCAAGATGAGGAGGGACGGAACGTTCTTCTATACAAGCGTCGTTCTTTACGTTATATATATATATACAGTATATATATATATATATTATATATATATATATATTATATATATATATATACACACTCGTATATATGTAGAGAGAGAGAGAGCAAATCAACGTAACATCATTTCACAAAAGAATCAAAACCTGCTCCTCTCTCGTTCGTCTCCGAAACCTGCCAAATAGGTCGTGAGGGTTCTCTGGAACGGTAGGTGGGAAAGGGGGTGGCAAAACATCTTCACGGAATTCCTACAAGTCAGATTTTCACGCCAAATAACGGTCTCTCTCTCACGTGCTTATTCATCATAATATTCTCTTTTAGGGGAGAGAGAGAGAGAGAGAGAGAGAGAGAGAGAGAGAGAAATTCAGTGAAACAATTCTTTTGCAATTAAATTTTAAATTACAATTTACACATCAATTACGAACAAATAAAATAAAAAACTAAATCAAATCCAAAACGAAAAGTTGAAATACGAAATACAAAACAATAAATGAAGAAATAAATAAAAAACAAATTCTAAAAAAAATTAAAAAAAATTTCTAAAAAAAATTTGTTAAATAATTAAAATTTTACTTTTTTAAAAAGTTTCCTTTCTCTTTTCAGGTTTCTAAAAAAAAATATAAAACGGAAACATTTCGAAACGTCAAAATAAAACGGGAGACAAAAACATTTCACGTTTTACTCTTAATTCTTTAAGTAACTTTTATTAAATTACTCGTAGAAGAACAATGCGGGTCTTCGGCCTTGCTTATGTGCACCTATACAATTTATGTGCATCTTTCTCGTTCTCGTGTAAACATATTTTGATTTTTAACATATTCATCAGTAAGATTATTTAACTGCCTCTCTGTTTATTTATATGCCTGTGTGTGTGTGTGTGTGTGTGTGTGTGTGTGTGTGTGTGTGAAAACAGTAATACAAATTGTCTTAAATGTTACTTACTCTATGAATATAATTCAGTGGATGGTAATTCTATATACTTTTAATAATAGAAAAATCTATTTTTAAAAAGTTTCCAAATCATCTGAGAATCTTAATTCCTTCAAAATTGCATCTGAAGAAGTTTTCATGAATCAATTCTCATTTCATTCTCTTGTAATTGCACACAAATTTTAGTAACGCCAAATGGAAATGATTTCTGGTAAGGTCTAATTGTACAGATTTTCTTTGTTTTGGTGTTTTGGCAGAGGCTATAAAATGGTGCCCTGGCTTTATCTCGTGGACAGAGTCACGATCCCCTATCAAACTTTTTTAAGGGGGGTAGGATAATAAGGAAAATATATATATATATAAATAAATAAATATATATATATATATATATATATATATATATATATATATATATACACACACACACACACACACGAGTATATGACCTATTTTCGCAGCATGTTAAATGAACTGACGACACAAAATGTAAAAACATGTTGGGTTTTTCTTTCGTAACTTCTAATACAAATATATAAACAATTTTCTATTTCAAGGTTTCAAATTGGTGAAAAGGATAGCAATCCCTTCGCAATATCATAATTTAAATCTAAAAAGTTGTAAAAACCATTTAAAGATTTTTCTATCTACATAATGTAGATGTAATTTTTGGTATGAGTAGTATAGCCGCAAAAGGGGAGTGCAAGAATGTTGCAGGTTATTATGTAATGTTGCAAAGGGGGAAGGGGGTTGTTGCAAAGGGGGTTGTTGCAAAGGGGGGTTGTTGCAAAGGGGGGTGGGGGGAAACTTGGAGGCGGCGTTATCCCCCAAGAGAAAGGAGGAGGAGAGAAAGGAGGAGAGGTGTTCACCTGGCAGGAGCCAAGTGCACATTAAGACTTCAGCCGAGTTGGCGTTGTTTTATAGGCTCCTAATCAGCCAGAATCAGCCAGTTGGCTGAGCCAAGGTGAGAGAGACGCCTGAAGGAGAGAGAGAGAGAGAGACAGCTGAAGGAGAGAGAGCTGAAGAAGAGAGAGATGCCTGTAGGAGGGAGAGACGCCTGAAGGAGAGAGGATAGGTACACATGCAGGAGGTACACATGCTGGAGGTACACACACACACATACGCACACATGCAGGAGTACACATGCAGTAGGTACACATGCTGGAGGTACACACATACGCACACATGCAGGAGTACACATGCTGGATGTACACATGCAGTACACATGCTGGAGGCAAACATGCAGGAGAGAGAGAGACACCTGAAGGAGGAAGATACATGCAGGAGAGAGAGAGAGAGAGAGACACCTGAAGGAGGGAGAGAGACACCTGAAGGACAGAGTGGAGTTCTCCCCCAATTTATTTTCGTTTCCCTAACCTAAGAGGCCACTAAAGGGTTTACCAAAGGGCCAGAAATAGAAGGAGCAGAGCTCCTTACTCGGCTGGAGCCGAGGGGGAATGGTTCTTCACCAGCTTCGCGATCTTTTATAATCCTCTATTCTGGCTGAGTTGCCAGATAGCGCAAGGTATTCCAGATAGCGCCATGTGTCCCATTAATCGTGTAACACATATATGACGGCTGTTATTCCAAATGTACTTGTATATATATAATGAACTAATGAACCATATAAAATACCACAATATATATTTATATGGTTATTCAAGATTCAACCGTATAAAATAACACAAGCGCCTCTTTCATTACGCTTTAATAGAATTAACAAAGTTACCCTATTTCGTTAGACAGAAAACGAATTTTTATAAGGGTTACCCAACGAATTATGAGAGCATCACCGAATTAAAACTTTTATGGGTAACTATATCGACATAAGCTTATTATTGTAACGTTTGCTCCCAATATAAATTTTCCTAAATAACAGTAAAACCAATTAATTTATTAAATAATTATGAAACTTCATTTAAATAATTTACGATACAATTCCACCAAACGAGATGAAAACTTATGAAACATATAGCCTCATTCCTGCGACGAAAAAATGAAAAAAATGACGAAAAATAAAGAAATTATTCATTTGGAATTGCCCAAGCCACTATAGCGGGGTCGGAGAATATCTGTTCTTTTAAACATCTTATTTCTGCTTATTAAATAACTTTTTAGACACTTGATTTTTATTATAAATATTTAAGTCACGAATAACAGTGGGAAAAACGTCCGGAAAAGAAAATTATGAAACATCTCCTTCCAGACCACTCTTGATATATATATATATATATATATATATATATATATATATATATATATATATATAATACAAACTCATGCACACACACACACACACACACACACACACAACGATGAAAGGCAGAAACTAAATCAGTTCGAATCGTGTCCCTAGAGACCTTTTTATACCCAAAACATAATCCGATAGAGGAAAGGATTTCCGAGAATCTGCCCAACTCGGTCGGCCTTATTTTACCTTTCTACGAGTCAAATCAAGCAAAACCTCGCCTCACTCCTTGTTTCAGCATTCATTCATTTCACGTTTTATTGTGAATTTCATCCCATATATATATATATATATATATATATATATATATACCCTTTGGATAACCTTTGGTTAGCTTCCGCCCGAATTGTTCATTCTGACGAAGGTCAAGCTTTCTACTCCACCTTAGACCTACAGTTTAACGTGGAACCATCAACAGTCCCGCGTCTTAACCACTAGGACACGCAGGGTGCCCATTTATCTGCCAACCACTTTATTTTATTATGTGTAATGACCACCTTAGACCTACAGTTTAACGTGGAACCATCAACAGCCCCAGCGTCTTAACCACTAGGACACGTAGGGCACCCATTTATCTGCCAACCACTTTATTTTATTATGTGTAATGACCACCTTAGACCTACAGTTTAACGTGGGACCATCAACAGCCCAGCGTCTTAACCACTAGGACACATAGGGTACCCATTTATCTGCCAACCACTTTCTTTTATTATGTGTAATGACCACCTTAGACCTACAGTTTAACGTGGAACCATCAACAGCCCCGCGTCTTAACCACTAGGACACGTAGGGTGCCCATTTATCTGCCAACCACTATTTTATTATGTGTAATGACCACCTTAGACCTACAGTTTAACGTTGAAACCGAATGTTATTTTTAAAATATAATTATGATATATCTCTTTATACCCTCTCGATTACATTAGTGACTAATGATGCGGGAAATTGAGTAAATGGAAATATTATTTTCTCGAAAACTATGGGTGATAGAAAACTTCTGAAACCATATTTGGATTCAATATCAAAAGTTCTATACGAATCACCAAATAATTTTCAAAGGAGAATAAGAGCATTAATTCTATTAGTGAAAATATAAAGATGCAATTACTCGTCCGTACCCGTTATAGCGGAATGGTACACGTCATAGCTCCACCCAGCTACATCGGCAGCCAATCACGACGGACATCTGGTCTTTTGGGCGGAGCTTGGCGAATGTGCATATAAAAGGGGATATTTTCAGTTGGGAGTAACAGTAGCTATTTTCGCATCAGTGAATAATCATTCCTCGACCATGGACCTGTACGTCTCCCCAGACTTGTATGAAGAACGTGATACTGCAGCATTAACCACAATTAGTCTTTTCAATGCGGCTGATTGTGGCGAACTATTTTCGACGCAAACCGTAGAAGATATTTGCAGTGACGCTCCTTACAATCCGACGCAAGGGACTACCATAGAAATGTAAGTGTCCATAATTCGATTTTATATATATACGGAGAGTTGTAGTATTTCGTCAAATAGATACTAGTCAAAAATGTCAATCAATGTTATTTCCCCATCATGCTAAAATCGAAATTGGTAATCGAATCAAAGATATCTTCACATAATGGAGATCTGTCTGTCTGTATACTCTGTATATGTTTTCATTATTCCTTTAAGGTCCGATGAGGATTTGACACGTGTTATACAATCTTTTGAAGAACCTCGGAATATGGATGATATACTGATCAGTCAGCAGTGTCACACATCCTCCACCATGGACCTGTACGTCTCCCCAGACTTGTATGAAGAACGTGATACTGCAGCATTAACCACAATTAGTCTTTTCAATGCGACTGATTGTGGCGAACTATTTTCAACGCAGACCGTAGAAGATATTTGCAGTGACGCTCCTTACAACCGACGCAAGGGACTACCATAGAAATGTAAGTGTCTATAATTAGAATTTTATATATATATATATATATGGAGAGTTGTAGTATCTCGTCAAATAGATACTCGCCAAAAATGTCAATCAGTGTTATTTCCCCATTATGCTAAAATCGAAATTTTTATGGCGTTCACTCCTCGAACCAAAGATATCTTCACATAATGGGGATCTGTCTGTCTGTATACTCTGTATATGTTTTCATTATTCCTTTAAGGTCCGATGAGGATTTGACACGAGTTATACAATCTTTTGAAGAATCTCGGAATAGGGAGGGTATACTAATCAGTCAACAATGTCAAATAATGTAAGTGTTTTTCGATCTTTTTGGGATAAGAAGACACAATATATTTTCATAAATTTATTAAATGAAAGAAATCAGTACAATAAACGAATATACCGTTACAAATATACGAACAAAAACATTATAATATACAACGAGTACGTACAATTGGAAAACGGTTTTTTATCTGTCTGCATACCATTTCATCGTTTCGGTGAGTGTGACACGGGTCAAATAAATTTAAAAAATTTATAAATTCTTTATCATTTGACATATGCATGAGAAATGAGACACAGTACATTCCGCAAACATTAGTAAAATATCCCTGCATACGAAATGGGTTCCATACAACTTCGGGAATATGTAACTGAGCGAGAAATTTTACAATAATAGGGTCACTCCAGGGTTGAGTACCGAGTGAATCAAAATAGTACAGGCGCTGTCTATTTTTAAAATAGACAGCGATCCAGTGAATCCCTTCATTACCGATGATGTCTGTGTTCACAATAAGACTACCGCATTCTCGCGTACTTGGCAAACTCAATGTTTCATTCTTCGCAAACACGCCGATAAATTTGGAACGTGTGACTCGCTCCATTACTTTCTGAAGTGTATTAGCATCCATTTTAAAAGTCAGTGATAACGCTTCTAAATCTATCTACTTCTATTAGGGCTTGCGATTCGAGATATACTAGTACACTAATAGGAGCGTCTATAGGCTTGGCGAATTCCAGCCGCACTGAGATGTTACCGCTCTGCTGTGGTGTTAAATGGGTATTTACGCTAGCAGATAAGTCAGGTGTAATGTCAAACGGATAAAGGTTAAATTGATCAATGAATTCTTCCTGCGTTACCCCATTACCAAGCTCATCACAATCACCTGCAATATGGGTCAGATTACTATAGGCTCTGGCACAAAGAGGTAACACAGCGTCTGATGAATAGTCCGTACCCATTGTTCCACCCAAAGCAGTGCCATTAACGTATAGAGTTATATTTTTAAGTCCGAAATTCTCGAATTTAAAGGCACTCTTTTTATATTTTCCATTCACCGAAGCGTGGTCCTGCATGCCGATTAATATCCTTTTAGGAAGATTTCCCAGGGCAATGTTTTCTATCTGCTTCGATGCCAACCCTGCAGGAACCGTATATAGTTTGATCTGCACTCTGTTAATAGGATATTTCACTGTAGCGTTTAGTAAATTTTTCTCAATTTCTAGTTGTTTTGGTGAACTTAATTTCACTCGCCGTACGCGGAGGTATGTGTCCATAATGTGAACCACAACGGACTTTGCGCCCTCTTCTTGATTCGCATCCAGATTTAAGCAGATCTCAGGACTCGTGCGGGTGAGCTTTATTTTCATATCCACTCCGTTCACAAGCAACTTCTCCTGGAAAGTGAAATCTGTGTGCAACCGTCCAAAACACTCGTATATTTTCTTTTTAGAATTTTTAAATTTGTCCTTTATACTATTTTCATCTTTAGTTTGATAATATCCCTCCGCACTTAAAAAGGTAGCCTTCGCTTCTTTGGAAAAGTTGAGGACATTTTCCAAATAGGCTCGTAGATGATAGTACCCCGTGCCTGCCGATATGTTGGTCTGATTTAAATATACGTCACACTGGTTGAATATGGCGTGCAGAAAGTTTGTTTCAGGGTATACAGCATATTTGTCATCGCAGGCCATTCCATCAGAATGGGCTATACGTAGCTTAGCGTACATGTGCACACAGCTTGGATCAAAAAAGTAAGGACCTGAGCTGGGTATCACGAATTCTATAGGTGCACTCGGGGAACTAATTGTGTTTAAAGGGTTAATTGTAATAAAGTCACTGTGCTCAATAGAAACTTGGGTTGGCGGGAGCTCAAAAAAGGACAGCTCCGATTTACAGCATTGTGAACTACATGGGTGGATGAAGCGTGCCATGGCGAAATAGTGACTCCTCTCTCGACAAGTGGTAAACAAACTATGATTCATGAGATCAATATCCTTAGCTTATATCAGTCAAAAAAGTGGTCAACCATAGGTTTCATTCGCTTACAGCATTTCTTTTTTGATAGCCTTTTACGTTTAATACCACGTGACCCCTTCTTCTTCTTCCGGGGAGCCCTCTTCTTCTTCCCGCCACCACGCATTTTTCTCTTTGCATCTTTGATGACTTCGTTCCGTGTACGCTTTAAATGTTTTTTTAGAGCTTCTTTAGGTTTAGCCCCGGCCAATATGTCTTCTGCAGTGTTAAGGCCTGATTGTAGCGCTTTCCTTCCAAGGTATCTGGCACCCCTCTTCAGCAAAGGAACAGCCGTACGTAGTATGGATGAAAAAATGGATCCAAGTCCACTACCGCGCTGGTATCGCATCCCTCGATAGACGGTGAAAGGCTTTCTATCCATTACAACTCAGTGCGTCGAAAGTGTAGCTTCACTGTTAAGCTCCCGTTACCGAATGGGAAGTTTTCGCCCTCAATCGTTCTTATATATATTGTGATATTGGTTATTAAATTAGTTGCGACATTCACATAATGGGGTCTGTCATATGTAATACTCAAACTCCTTCCTCTATGGTTGGGGATGTGAGCAATGCGCAGCAGGCGTGCCTGGGTATCCCCAACAAACTGGTGCTCCACTATATTACTGTAAATATAGCACATGTCTGGGGACCTTTCAGCCAATTTCTCCATCTTCAATTGATACATTAATCTGGACAAGTTATACTGTGTCTCGTGAAATGTGTCTCTTTGGAAGGCTGCGCTATATCGGCCGTTGGTTAGAATTTTGAACTTTCTATGTTCTTTAAGACATCTGTTAGTCTTTGATTTTAGGATTAGTGTATGTGCAGGGTTGTTTACGATTTCATATACTAAATCATTCGTAAGGTTTGAGTTTCTTAAACTTACGTTCTGGAATATACACCGTTTCAGGCTCGTTTGGAAATATATTCGTTCGCAGAAGCACTCTAAACGTGTTTCGCGGATGAAGGTTGCAAAGCAAATATCCGTAACGCGTGCTTGTAGCTTCTTTATAAACTTCCAAAAACTCCTTACGCTGATTCGGGAACATTTGATTGGCTAATACCCCAATTTGTGATACATCTCTACGTTGCGCGAATAAGACTAGATATTGCGTATTTAACGACACATCGCGCATGTATCTATTTTTGAAAAATAGATTCTGATTGATGAAGAACACGCTTATGTTAAGATGGTGGGAGTATACTGTAAATGTCTCGGCAAACGTTTTATCCATCTCCAACATGAGATCGTCAATTACAATGATTGTATGTTCAGTTCCCTTTAGCGAATTAACGTCATATACACCTTTGTGGAACAAAATATCATCTTGGTACTCGTTGAACACTGATTGATACGTCGAATAGCACCATATAACTTTATGCACAAATTTCGAGAACATCTCGCCCTTTTCTTTAATGATTTTAAGCATAAACACAGTTTTACCACATCCTGTAGGTCCAGATATAATACATGTGGATGGGCTCGTGAATCTGAATTTTTCTACAGAGTCCATTTCTAACACGTCACACTCCTAAGTGGGTCATTTACAAAATATTACAAATTTTGAGTGCTGATCCTTATATTTCTTCTCCCACAGAACCGACGATGAGGTAGAGCACCCTATCATTACGGATGACGATGACAGTGTAGTTGTGATCTCCTCCCCTGAACCCTCACCAGCGATACAGGTTGCACGTCCAAAGCGGAGGTATGAGAACCCCACATCAGGTATAAAGCGGCCGAAATACGTACCTGTTGCAGCAGACCCCCAACCCTCAACCTCTTACGCAACAACCTCCCCAGCAACAGCACCTCCCGCTAATATACCCCCTTATTCCGCCCCCCGTTCTGTTAAGTCTACAATAATAGATCCCCAACCCTCCTACGCAACAGGGCCCTCAGCAGCAGCACCTAATATAGCCACTAATTCATACGCCCCCCGTTCTGTTGAGGATGTTATTACGTTCGAGTTGGTGCGCGCCGCAGCCCCCACCCCCGCCTTGACTAGAAATCGGTATAGAGTCAGGGTCGACCATAGAGCCCTGTATAGCAATGGAATTGAGCGCGGGATACGCAGGGTTGTAGAGCGTATTATAGAGTTTGCTCTTCAGAATCGCGACGAGCGTGAGGTCAGGACGAGTCTGTCCTTTGGGTTCGGGTCAGATGACGGTGATGTAGACGATTATTGGGTGATAGTACCGTTTAGACGTTTGGCTGCTGAAGATGTAGAATATATATTAGGGCGTATAATGCAAGCCGTCCAAAGTAGTATAGCCTTCAATATGGACAACTTCACGGTAAATATTGACCGTGTATTCCGTGTTGCGGGTCATAGTGCCATACCGTACACTCTTAACTTCAATTCTCCACCTATTTACCGAAGGCATATAAACGTCGATCGTGGTTGCGGCTTTATAGCAGTACTCTTAGCACGTATGTTTACTGTACAAAATACACGGACTCAAAAAATTTGGCTGCCTACGATCGTTGAGCGTGCCCGTAAACTAGCTGTAGACTGTGAACTTGAATTTGACTGTAATATGGGTCCTGAAGAGCTGAGAAAGGTAGAACAGGAAATGAATGTGCGCATAGTTATATTTGGTTTGGATGATCGATGCCGGACTGTGTATGTTTTTAAAAGCTGTGTGAGAGATCGTACAAGGCCCCTACTTATTTTAGGATTGTCAGGGACAACGTATCTCCCCATCCGTAATATAAGGGGGCTTTACGCGAGTTATGACAAAAGTCGAAAATATGGGAGACATCATGATTTGTGTAAGGGGTGCCTCGAGTTTGCGGATGATATAGTGAGACATTGTAAAGAATGTCACATGGTATGTGAGCAGTGTAAAAGCACCAAATGTGAAAGCCGTGTAGTTGAGAAGAGAGACTGTGATGTGTGTAGACGCACATTTTTCAATAATAGCTGCTTTGATCTCCATAAATCAATTGGTACGTGCAGGAAAATGAGAATCTGTGAATGTGGTATGTTTCACACAATGGATAATTGGGGAAAATTTAAGCACAAGTGCGACGTAATTCACTGTCCTACATGCCAGGAGGAATATAAGGCGGATGGAGTAAAGCATGTGTGTTATATGAAAGATGCTAAGCCTAAAAATAACCCTTGTATAACTGTGTACTACGATATAGAAACATATACGAACGCTGAAACCAAAGAGGTAATTCCACATTTACTTGTGAGCCAGACCATCTGTGATGAGTGTATGGGTATCGAATGTGACGAGTGCCCCAAATGCGGTAAACGGACAAACGTTTTTAAAACGAATGTCAGCGATAGTCCTGTGAAACTATTTGTGTCCTATATTGTCAAGTTAGCCGACAAGTTCAAAAAAATGACTGTGTATATTCTCGCCCATAACGGGGCAAAGTTTGACACGCAGTTCCTTTATAAGGAGTTGCTTGAACACGAATCCTCTGAGATATTTACAGGTGATCCATTGAAAAGAGGCAACAAATTAATACAGATGCAGATAAGAGGCAATGTACAATTTAAAGATACTTTATTATTCACACCTTGTAAATTAGCAAAGCTACCCAAGGTGATGGGAGTAGCAGCTGAAGTTTCCAAAGGATACTTCCCATACACTTTCCTCACCAGCGAGACTTTAAACTACGTAGGCCCACCACCCCCAAACATTATTTTGACTGCATGGATGAACGTGAAGACTTTGATCGATACTACGACAGTTTTAATGAAAGTAACCCTTATAATATAGCTGATGAATGTGAGCGTTATTGCGTGAATGATGTGCGCGTGCTTAGAGTATGTTTCCAGGCCTTTAGAAGTATGTACATAGCCCGTTTCAAATGCGATCCACTGCAAGTCGCAACCACCATCGCATCATTATGTTTTACGGTGTTCAAGAATAACTTCATGCCTAAAGACACCTTAGCCATTATTCACCGAAACAACCCCCGCAGTTACGGACACAAGGCTATTTACTGGCTCATACACCTGCAGCAACAAACAGGTGTATACATAAAGCACGCCCGCAACACGGGTGAAGTACCCATTAAGATTAATGGACATTACTTACGTGATAAAGTACAACAACACTGAATTTTCCACAGATACCTCAAGGGTTACAAACATACCTGTGGCGAGCTTCACAACAGCCTACGCCCGTATAAAACTTTGGGGTCTATTGCATTCTCTTGGGCGGAGAGTATTGTATGCCGATACAGATAGCGTGATATTCACAGAGAGGGAGGGTGATTACATGCCCGCTATTGGGGAGTTCCTCGGCGAGCTCACTGATGAGATCAAGGATGAGTATGGGGACGACGCATACGCCGACTCTTTTATCTCAACAGGACCTAAGACTTATGGGGTACGGGTCAGGGTAGGGGAGGAAATGAAATATATCGTGAAGGCAAAGGGTATTACGCTCAACCATGCGAATCGGGAGGTTGTTAACTTTGAGTCGTTGAAGGATCTAGTATGTTTTGCAACCTCACCAACTAATTGTAGGCACCCACAATTTTCGGGCGCAGAAGCTGGGAGGCGTGAAGGAACTTAGGGGTACGATGGTGTGCCGTAACACCTATAGGAAACGTTACCAGTTACCTGGTACCTATGATACCGTACCCTTTGGATACCAATGATGCTTCTAACTCACACGTCTTGTATATAATCGTATCTATTTGTAAATATATATATATATATATATATATATATATATATATATGTATATATATATATATATATATAACTTGAATATCTCGTTTATTAAATCGTATTTGTAAATATATATAACTTGACTATCTCGAATCGTATTTGTAAATATATGAATATCTCAATAAATCAAATAGCGTTTCACTTTCTCCTTTGTGTGTGTGTGTGTGTAGGTGAAAGTTCTAAGCTCCGCCCACTGCGTGAGTCATGCTACTATCTGGGAGTCCCTGCGTGGTCAGTCGACCGCAGTAAGCCCGAGAGATCAGACGTGTATTCAGATCAGACGTATATTGAAATGGTTACCTTTAATATCGCTTGCACAACGTTTATGAAATGGTATTCAGTAAAGTGTGAGGATGTGGTGGATACCGAAAAACTTCCTATTCCCCCCTCCTATGCCTCTTTTAAAACCACATTGGATTGTGCGAAGTTCCAAGATGTACAAATACTCTACGGATGTTCTGGTGAGACTGTTGAAGGCTTTCGTTGCACAGACGATGTGCTGAAGTATGCTGCAGGGCTAAACTTTATAAAGTCTCACATACACCGTGAAGTAAAAGAAACAACGCGTGCAGAAGAAAAGCAGCAGGTATGGATAATGAGCCTTGTGGATGGGTGGTGTGACAAGCGGTATTACGTCATGCTACACCATGTCGATTACTCATACCCTACGACTGGAAATGTGAATCTCGTGATCATGGACAATCTTAGGTGTTTTTATCACTATATTAACGTATATCATGATGAGGTTCATAGTGAGGTTGTGGCTAGTGCCCTGCGTGAATTTTTAACAGAGTTTAGAGACGAGTATCGTTTGATGGGTAGAAAGGAAAAATATGAGCATATGTTCCTCTCAAATAGTGCGCCTGAGTGTGGAGATGTTTAGCGCCTAGTTCTTATCCAAAGTGCGTAGGCTGGTAGTGATATTCTTGTACCGGTACAACAATTCGACTCGCGGAACAAGCCCATTCACGTATCATCGAGTCAGCCGCCCGTCGAACCATTCCTGCCTGTGCCTCACACGGCTCATAGTTATCTCAGAGCTTGAGCCGAGTGGACGTGCGCTCTTCGAATACGATGGAACTTCCTTTGAGCAGCATTCTCAACGCCTCGTACGATGTGTCCGTGACGAAATCGTTGCGCGTGTTCAGGCGTAATTCCGGTACCATTAGCTATGTACTGGAAACGGAATGTAGACCGACAAACAAACGGGTTTATTTAAGTATCGAGGAGATGAATAGAATCTTTGTGATAGTTGATAAGTGGTGTGAAGATCGTTATAAAATACCTGCTAACGTAGGTACAAGAAGAGAGCAGATTAGTGACGCACCCTCATACGCCGTTGTATGTACGTTGTGTATAAATAACGATCGGCCGTGCATTGATATAAGGCTGATGTGGAAGAATGCTTCTGATAATAACGCTCTTATTCCTACGCGAAACCGTTTCATCCTCGACAGAATGTTTGAAATCGTCGGATTCCGTAAACTGAAACCTATATTAGACGCGCGTGTTACGGATATGCTTTATTTTGATACAGTACTTGAATACGCATACACTGCTCTGCTCGATGGGTTTACCGAGTGTAGGGCTGGTGAGAATGGTCTAGTGCTGGATGTTTATTTAAAAAGTTTAGACTCTTTGAAATACCATGAACTTTGGTACAAAGCAATTGATCGGTACAAGGCTGAGCTCACCTACACCGTTCACCCTGAAGAACTATTTCTTTATATAACGCGCAGTTGCCGTAACGATTTAGAAGATTATTTCAATTGCCGTTATGTTGAGTGAAGAGTTCACGATTGAAAAGCTCGAGTCGGTAGAAATAAACCCTCGATTGGAAAAGCATTCTTATAAACTTGTGTTTAATAATGTAGCTAACGATGAACTCTTTGTGCGTGCTTTTGATTGTATTCTAGACGTGTTTAAAGATAACTTACCAACCGGTGGTAAAGTGGGAACAAAAATAGTACTGAACGATATGAAAGCTCTTCATATCGAGTACAGGTTTCCCTATACTTTAAGCGGTGAAATATTATTAAGCCGCATATACTGCGTAATGCAGAGCAATAATGATGTAATTGTAAACTCGATTAAGACCGAGTTTAGTATTTTGAAAAAAAAGTGAATTGTATTTATATTTTGCTTGACATTTCCCAGATTATACGCATATTTCTATTGATTTGTGTTTATATATATATATATATATTTTGCTTGATATTTCTCCTGTACTGTTATGTACATATTTCTATTGAAGTGTATATGAAATGTATATTTTATTTTATATATCACCATAATTGTGTGTGTGTGTGTATATTTCTCCTGTACTGTTATGTACATATTGAAGTGTATATGAAATGTATATTTTATTTTATATATATATCCATAATTGTGTGTATATATTTCTGTTATACGCATATTCCTCAAATGTATATTTATTTTCTATATATTTATAATAAAAAGAATGATGCAATGTTGTTTATTGTTATGCCTTCTACTACCGGTATTCTAATAATGTATACAACGGTATCTGGCAATATTTAAGCCTTCTAAGCCAACTGGCTGATTAGGAGTCTATAATAGTGTATACAATGGAATACATGGCGCTATCTGGCAACTCAGCCAACTGGCTGATTAGGCGTATATAATAATAATGTATGCAATAATACTGCTAAAAAGAGATATCTGACAACCATTTACAGCCAACTGGCTGATTAGGAGTCTATAATAATGTATACAATGGTATCGCGGTATCTGGCAACTCAAGCCATTTACGCCAACTGGCTGATTAGGAGCCTATAAAACAACGCCAACTCGGCTGAAGTCTTAATGTGCACTTGGCTCCTGCCAGGTGAACACCTCTCCTCCTTTCTCTCCTCCTCCTCCTTTCTCTTGGGGGATAACGCCGCCTCCAAGTTTCCCCCCCACCCCCTTTTGCAACAACCCCCCTTTGCAACAACCCCCTTCCCCCCTTTGCAACATTACATAATAACCTGCAACATTCTTGCACTCTCCCCTTTTGCGGCTATACTACTGGTATGTATAAAAACTTCCACTTAGTTACAGCAACCAAATACAAGATTGTGAATATGTGTGTGTGTGTGTGTTGTGTGTGTGTGAAAATAATGTTTCCTTCCAAACAAACTTACAATTACGGCGAATTAACCATGATTCAACTTTCTAACATGAAATAATAGCAAACTTAAAAGTATTTTACATATATATTTATAAAGAAAATTAAGGATGTAATTTGTCAAAAAAAACAAGAATTAGAAATAAGTGTGTTCCAGCTGACAATTAAAACGCGGTATTGTACAAAATATGAAGAAATATTGCAAAACTAAAAAACGTGCTTCAATGTGTTTACCTCTGAACCATATAAACCATATACGAGTAGACGGATCAATCCCAGAATAGGCACCTGAAATCATTTTTAGGTGCTTAATCTGGGATTGAGGCAAAACACAGGTGCTTAATCTGGGATTGAGGAGAAAAAAATATAAACAGTTTTTAGAGATATAATTTCATTGTTTTTATCAACATTTGAAAAAATCAACTCTAACCTAACCTAACCTAACCTAATCTTTTGCTATATCTTCTGCTTTTTTGGTTAGTTTTGCTATTCGGGTTCATATTGCAGGAATTTATAATATCTAAAATTTTTCTTTATTCATTAAACCACTTTAAACCTTTTATAACTTTGCCTTTATTACATTTGTAATAAACTTTGTATAAACAATAAATTTTGTAATCATCAGGTTTTTTTTATTTAATTCCTTGCAAGGTGCCTATTCTGGGATTGAGGTTGAACGCAGGTGCTTCATCTGGGATTGAGGTACATCAGGTGCCTATTCTGGGATTGACCCCAGTAGACTAATGCTATATAACTTATATAAGTGTTTTAATTATATTTACACACATACACACACACACACACACATATATATATATATATATATATCGAGAGGGAGGAGCTGAATTAAAATGAATATATATTGGTGCAAATAATATAACGAATTAACCAAATTTAAAAGATAAATTTTGGACTTTCTTCCAAAAATTTTCTTCAGATATTTTAATAAAAATTTTGACTTTCACATTCAAATTCTGAATTATGAAACAAAATTACTTTCATGTACAACAGAGTTCAATTATTTTATTTAGAATTATTTCCTTATTTTCATTGTTATTAATTACATACGAAACAATTGTTTTTTTTAATTACTATTAGCTCTATACGTATATTAGTTATAAATTACCAAATTTCTTCTACAGTACATTTTCGTCGGTGGTCATTAAAGTTACATTAGCTCCTAGTAATATATTTTATTTTTTTTTTAAATTTTGGATTAGTTATGCTTGCGTTAAGGTATGGAGGGGATCCATTAAAAAGATTAGAGAATGCGCTCTTTTATCGTACATAATGATTAATTTTTCGAATTTCACTCACGTTAAGATTTTAATTAAAAAATCCGAAATCAAATTGCAACTATTTTATGTCACCTCAGGATTTTACACACCCGATTTTTTGCTTTGTTTTGTTTACAGTTAGGTGAAGTTGTTAACCTAACCTCAACTAAATTGAACACAAAAAACAGCTCCTACAACAACTCCTACAACAGCTCCTACAACAACTCCTACAACAGCTCCTACAACAACGTAACCCATATATATATATATATATATTACAGCCTAATAAAGTTAACTATAACTATAGCCCCTATTATTCTAACAAAACAAACACACTGCAATTAAAGTTACACAGAATAAAAAAGTGAACAATAAAACAAGAAACAGAAAAGAAAAGCAAACAAAATTTGGAAAGAAAGTCGATCCAATATCTTTTATTCAACGCGAGTTGGTCCGTCCGAGAATTCAGTCTCTCTCGCTTTAAGACAAGTACAAAACAAGCGCGGAAAGGACAAAAATAAAGCAAGGCGAGAAAGTATGTAGGCCATAAAACAACAACATAAAACAATAAAGCAAGTGAGAAAGGGGAGTATATAAATCAAGTCCCAAAATTAAATTGGCTCAGGAGAGGAATGGACAACCTTTTCTCCATTTTCTTTAAACTTTATAGAAAATAAAAAAAATGGAGATACCATTTCATTTTAGGTGTTTATTTCCTGCCCTTATCACTTTCCACTTATATTTATTTACTCTCGTACTTGCTTTATATATACACAGGGTGTCCCATAAGTCAGGTCTCATAGGAAATTTTATTTTAAATTACATTTACAAAAGTAATACATTATTTAGAACTAAAACAAATGTTCAAATTGATGTCTTCTCGTGGAACCTTTTTTTGTTGCAGGTAGAATAACACGCAATAGCTAATATGGAAGTGAGTTACACTCCTTAGGAAATGGCGAACTTGTTCTTTCGCATGCTCCTGGCCTTAGCCAGAGACAGACAGCTGAAGAAGTTTAGAAGTTTGGAACATCGTATCAACATGTACGAACAACAACAAGGACATCAATTTGAACATTCATTTGTTTTTGTTTTTGTTTTAATGTATTAATTTTGTAAATTTTATTTAAAATAAATTTTCCTATGACACCGGTCGGACTTTGGGATAATATACCTTACCTTATGAACCTTATGTTGTTTCGTGCGTTGGTCTCTCTTCACACGGAGGTCAAGCTGGTGGCCCCGCCTCTAGGTCTGGCTTAGTGGAGGAGCGAGTTGCTTTCTTGCACTCTCCACCGTACATAGCCAGGCACGCCCGGCTCATCTGGTACCGTTCTGAGCCAGGCATCCAGTCTTCTCTTGAAGACTTCAACTTTGACCCCCGTTACGTTTCTGAGGTCCTTTGGAAGCTGGTTGAAAAGTCTTGGCCCCCTGACAACCAAGCTATTTTCCTTCAGAGTTGAGGAAGTCCCTTGTCGGGCCTTTAATTTGGGAACACTACACATTCTGCCTTTCCTATTTTCCAGTGTTGTTTGAATGGTAATTGGGTTTAGTTTTAGGTTTGGTACCAGTTTTTCGATCATTTTCCATATGTAGATTATGGTACCTCTCTCTTCTTCTTTCCAGTGAGTACAGATTTAGTTTACGTAGTCTTTCCCAGTAGTTGAGTTCTTTGCAGCTATCAATCTTGGCTGTGAAATGCCTTTGCGTTTCTTCTGGTTTATTAGTTTCTTCCTTTTTATATGGGGACGTCAAAACTGATCAGTATTCAAGTTTTGGTATAATCAGTGCTTTTAGCAGGGGAATCATTACTGTCCTGTCCCTTCTCTTGAACGTTCTTAGTACCTGTCCGGCGACTCTTTTTGCTTTATTTAGCGCTATCTGATTTTGTTTCGAATTTCGCATCATCTGTCATTATTATCCCGAGATCGATCGCTTTCGTGCTTCTCTGAATTTCCTGTCTATCTGGAGCATAATATGCAGTCTGTTTAACTTCTTCTTTTCTACCATATCTCAGGAGCTGAAATTTCTCGGTGTTAAATGACATGTTGTTGTCTTCTGACCATTTGTATATTTTGTTCGTGTCCCTCTGCAAGGCCTCCACGTCATGTACATCGCTGATTTTTCTGCTGATCTTTGTATCGTCTGCAAAGGATGTTATTATACTGTTGCTGTTTACTCCGCTGTCTATGTCTGTTAGCATGATAATGAATAGGAGTGGGGCCAGTACTTTCCCTTGTGGTACTGAGCTGCGTACTTCTGATTCTGATGATGATATACCTTGAATTTTGACGACCTGCAGACGTTCTCTGAGGAAGTTGTAGATCCATTTTCCCACTTTGCCTGTTATTCCCATATATTTAATTTCATGTGCTATTATACCATGGTCACATTTGTCGAAAGCTTTAGCAAAATCTGTGTATATAACATCGTAGTTGTCATTGCCTTCCAATGCATCTAGAATATTGTTGTAGTGTTCTATTAGTTGTGATAGGCATGATCTACATGATCGGAATCCATGCTGATTTTCGTTGAATCTTTCCCGTGTCTCCAGGAAGTCACAAATTTTCTCTCTAACTATTCTTTCAAATAATATATAATAATAAATAATATATATATATATTTATATATATATATATATATATATCGATAGGGTCGGCAAAAAAAAAAAAGGGAGACCTCAAACTTTGGCTGTAAAATCCAAAGTTATGGTCAGATTTCAATATTTTTTTCACATCCCACAACTAAGTAAATTTCCTATACGGTGAGCGGATTTCAAAGAAAACTAATGAAAATTACGGATTTATTGAATATTTCTTTATGCCAGTGGAAATTCTCCATTTACACTACTACTGCATTGTATGTGCGGATAAAAAGTTACAAAGTACTCACATATGGTTCTACCTTGATATTAAAAAAACTGCTCGATATGTTTATCACGAACTTCTACAACCTTTTTCAGTCTAGGACGGAACTCATTTATAGCTTTATTGATTTTTTCTTGTCGTAGCTCATCCCATTTTTCCAGAAGAAGCTGTCGTAAATGAGCGACATTTCTTACATTGACACGATAAATTCTCTGTGACAAAATTTCCCAAAGGCCTTAATCGACAGGATTTAAATCAGGACTGTTTGGTGACCAAACTTAATACCGCTACCTGGTACTCTTTTTGATATCTCCTGTTTTATCGATTTTCTTGAGAAGCTTGTTCAAACCTCCTGCAGTTGGCTTACGCTAATTAAAATCCTTTAATTATTAACTTGAACCTATGATCAGCAAGATTTTTCTAGAATATTCGCCATAAATCCAATTTCTCAGCTAAAATGCTAAAAGATGGTATACAAACCATAAAATTACCTAGTACTAACATACTAAAATTTCATGGTTCTATGTACCATATTTGCCGAGATATGAAGATTTAAAAGGTCTCCCTTTCTTTTTGCCGACCTGATATATATATATCAAAGCTATTGACTTCTCCTTAGGGAAACGGAGTTTACAGATGAACAGAAGGACCAACACAACGGCAAACATTTTCATTTATTTTTTGTATTTCAGACGTTTCGACAAATCTTTTGTCATCATCAGTGAATTAAGTCTTAAAACCTTAAAACAAAAATAAAAATGAAAATTACATCAATACAATATTAAAACCTTAAAACAAAAATAATGAAAATTGCATCAATACAAAATTAAAATCATTAAAATTACATCACTACAAAAAATTAAAATCATTAAAATTAAATTAAATTACCTCAACAGGTAAATACACAATGTTTACATCAACCTCCATACTTGACAAAACCTAAGCGAAAACTGTATGGTCAGTAAATTAGAAGGTATGATATGGCTATGAAAATCAGTTGGTTAGTTACAAGAGCTGTAATTTGTAAGATGAACTATTACTGTTAATGGAGGGTTTGTTTCTATAGATGTACAAAGATTCTAAAATTCGGAGTTCTGTAAGGTTATTGGATCTAGTTAGAATTTCAAACTGAATTTTGTGAAGGGAATGGTTGTTTTCATTACTATGTTTCTAATTGCGGATTGTGGTGGGCTACTGAGGGGACGGTTGGTACGGACTGATAAGCCCAAATGTTGAAAAAGGCGTACCTCCAGTTGGAGTTGAGTACTGCCAATATACGCAGCCTTACAGCTGTCGCACGTGTATTTATAAACAACATTAGGGCATACAGTTTTGGGGAATTCATCTTTGAACTTTAAAAAATTTGATAATTTAAGTGGGTTGACGAAGGCGAATCTAAAATTTATTTGGGGATAACTAAACTTGAGCAGTTTGGACAATTCACCTCGAATACGCAATGATAAATAACCATAAAAAGGTAGTTTAATATATCTGGTTTCTTTTTGTACTGTAGTTATGGGGAATTTAGTATTAAAAAGTGTTATTTAAAAATTTCTTTAATTGGTTATCAAAAAGATTAGAAGGGTAGTAATTATTAATAAAGTACTGTCTTAAAAATTTATTCTTCGTTTAATGAAAAGTAATCTGAACAAATACGGTAACTTCTTGTTAATAATGTTACTATAGCACTAATCTTATATTTATAAAACATACAACTTAAATAATTGGTTCCCAAGCCAGTAAAAGTTTGTTTTCGAAATAGTGAGGTCTGGAACTTATTATGAGCCCGTTTAACTAGAACATCCAGGAAAGGTAAATTATTATTTGTTTCGTTTTCACGTGTGTACTTAATATTACTATGTTTATTAAAATAATGAAGAAAAAGTTTTACGTGTGAAGGATGTTTAAATATTAAGAAAGTGTCATCCACATATCTTCTGTAATATATGGGTTTAAAACTATTAGGACAACTTTTCAACCAAATTTCTTCGTAATGGCAAAGAAATGCATTTGCTAGTGTTGGGCTCAACAAGAAGTTATCATATTTGTTCAGATTACTTTTCATTAAACGAAGAATTTAAATTTTTAAGACAGTACTTTATTAATAATTACTACCCTTCTAATCTTTTTGATAACCAATTAAAGAAATTTTCAAATAACACTTTTAATACTAAACTCCCCATAACTACAGTACAAAAAGAAACCAGATATATTAAACTACCTTTTTATGGTTATTTATCATTGCGTATTCGAGGTGAATTGTCCAAACTGCTCAAGTCTAGTTATCCCCAAATAAATTTTAGATTCGCCTTCGTCAACCCACTTAAATTATCAAATTTTGTAAAGTTCAAAGATGAATTCCCCAAAACTGTATACCCTAATGTTGTTTACAAATACACGTGCGACAGCTGTAAGGCTGCGTATATTGGCAGTACTCAACTCCAACTGGAGGTACGCCTTTCTCAACATTTGGGCTTATCAGTCCGTACCAACCGTCCCCTCAGTAGCCCACCACAATCCGCAATTAGAAACCATACTAATGAAAACAACCATCCCCTTCACAAAACTCAGTTTGAAATTCTAACTAGATCCAATAACCTCACAGAACTCCAAATTTTAGAATCTTTGTACATCTATAGAAACAAACCCTCCATTAACAATAATACATAGTTCATCTTACAAATTACTGCTCTTTTAACTAACCAACCGATTTTCGTAGACATATCATACCTTCTAATTTACTGACCATACAGTTTTCTCTTAGGTTTTGTCAAGTATGGAGGTTGATGTAAACATTGTGTATTTACCTGTTGAGGTAATTTAATTTAATTTTAATGATTTTAATTTTTTGTAGTGATGTAATTTTAATGATTTTAATTTTGTATTGATGCAATTTTCATTATTTTTGTTTTAAGGTTTTAATTTTAATGGTTTTAATATTGTATTGATGTAATTTTCATTTTTATTTTTGTTTTAAGGTTTTAAGACTTAATCCACTGATGATGACAAAAGATTTGTCGAAACGTCTGAAATACAAAAAATAAATGAAAATGTTTGCCGTTGTGTTGGTCCTTCTGTTCATATATATATATATATATATATATATATATATATATATATATATATATATATATATATATATATATACAGTGTGTATATATATATATATATATATATATATATATATATATATATATATATATATATATACTGTGTGTATATATATAGGGTAAGTTAAAAGTCTCCATACATAGGCAAAATGGTCACTTTATTATGCAATCACTTGTAAGTCACAAAATATGCTCTATGTGGGCACCATTATACTGAATGCACATACGGCTGCGTTCCTCCCAGTCATGGCAAACGCGCGTTAACACGTCTCGTGTTATGCGTGCACACGCATCACGAATGCGTTCCTTTAGGTGGTCCGTGTTGTTTTGTATTTTCACCTGGTACACCATGGCCTTCAAGTGCCCCCACAAGTAAAAATCAAGGGTGGTGAGTTCTGGGGACTTCGGAGGCCACTCCACGGGACCACGGCGGCCAATCCAGTGACCCGGAAACTGCTGATCCAGCAACTGGTGCACGCAGATACCGTAATGGGGTGGCGCCCCGTCTTGCTGAAAGTACGCTGGAAATCCCTCGTCCTCGTTCAGCAGGGACGGCATGACTGTGTCTTGCAGCATGTTTAGATACATTTCGGCATTCAGATTGGTGTCAATGAAAAAAGGGCCAACAATTGTGTTGCCCCATATACCGCACCACACCATCACTTTTCCAGCGCCTTGCGTCTTTGAGGGACTCATCCAGTGCGGGTTGTCATCACTCCAATAACGTACGTTTTGACGATTAACCTCTCCATGAACATAAAAGTTGGCTTTATCTGAAAACAGGATGCCAGCCGAGAACGCCGTGTCTTCGTCCACTTTTGTTCTTGCCCATTCACAGAATTCCAGCCGCCTGTCCAGGTCATCTTCGCTAAGATACTGCAACATTTCCATTTTGTATGGATGCCATCTGTGCTCTTTCATAATGCGGACGATACTCCTTTGGCTGACACCAAATTCTGCAGACATCCGTCGAGTGCTTTTTTGGGGACTCTTTGCGAACGCTGCCAGCACCATGGTCGCTGTGCCTTCATCGGTGGCTATTCGTGGACGGCCACTTCTCGGTTGGTCTGCAACACTTCCAGTCTTCTTGAACTTCTCAATGAGTTTGGCAACGGTGTCGTGTGTGATGTGCGTGCCGGGGGCGTGTCTCCTGTTAAAATCCTCGGCAACCTTGCGACAGCTTCCTGATCCTGCCAGAAGAATGATCTCTATACGCTCTTCTTGGGACAAAGGCATCTCAGCACATCACCTGCAAAAAAATAAAAAATAAATAATCATTTATTTATCATGACCATTTTGTCTATGTATGGAGACTTTTGACTCACCCTGTATATATATATATATATATATATATATATATATATATATATAAGGTTGAGCAGACCACCAAGCACACATCCTGAAAATAAAGGCAGACCTAAGCTCTGTTAACAGACAATTAACAGACTCTAAATGAATGAGCGAGAAGTGCTCTACTTTTTTGTCGGTTTTTATTTTTTAAATGCCGGAAGACGATTCGGTAGAGAAAACATCTGACAAAGAACCGAAACGTTCAGATGAGAATGTCTTGAATACTTGGTTTTTTTCTATTCTTTTAATTTCCTTCTGTGTTCAGCTACCATTTCTAAAATATATATATATGTGTGTGTGTGTGTGTGTGTGTGAGTGTGTGTGTAGAGCAACAAGCTTGACCTTGGTTAGAATGAACAATTCGTGCGGAAGCAAAAATCAAGGTTAACCAAGGTGTGTGTGTGTGTGTGTGTATATATATATATATATAAAGAACGACGCTTGTATAGGAGATATTCCGCGCAAGACGAGAGAGAGAGAACGAAACAAATGAAAAAATGAGGTAACCACCCGGGAATCGAACCCGGGATCTTCCGATTGCCGGTCAGATGCGATAACCATTACACCATGGGCCTCACTCTTCCAAATGCCGTAATTCTTCTACATACTCGCAGAAACCAATGCGAGTATGTAGAAGAATAATGATAAATGGCAAATACTATAGTTTTTTTTTCTTTTTCATGATGGAAAGCACAACGTGGTAACGGGTTACTCGCAAAGAGGCCCCAAAATATAGCTTCCCTCACCAGCTATCTGCAAAGCAGATAGGATCCAGCTTTGGGACAGGATCTAGGATTCCTTTTTCCATGCACGGTCTGTGTTTAACATATAAGTTTCTCAGGGGACCATTCTGAGTTTGTATATATATATATATATAAAACTTTCGATTATGTACAAGTGAAGCTAAAGACACTCTCTTTCGTACTTTCTACAGTAATATATACGGACAGCAACTGTGGGTGAATTATAAAAAAGGTTCTGGCAGAACTCTAAATTTGCTGTACAACAGATCTTTTAGACTCTTACATAAATTACCCCTGAGATGCTCAGCTTCGCAAATGTTTGCTACGCGCAATGTCCCGAGCTTCCCGGAGGTAACAAGACCTGCTCAATACAGTCTAATGCAAAGAATTAAAAAATCAACCAATCCGATCATCCAAGCTATCCATGAGTCCTGCCATTTATCCTCTAAGCTATGGACTTCTTGGTACGAAAACGTCTGTCTGTAGCTCCACTTAACTTCGACATTACAGTATTATTTCTAATCAATTGTATATATTTGTATCCTTAGTATATAAACTGTCATTGTATTAATAATATTTGTCATATGGTCATATGGTCTGCCAATAAACCTTTTCATTTTCACTTTCATATATGTCACAACCATGCGACCTACCATTTCTATGGTTGAGCAGTATCCATGTTTGTGCCATTAGAAGTTCGTTGTCAGAAGCGAATGTCCCTTAACTGTGCCTCTCTAATTCGTCTCCTTTGATTTTTCCCAAATAATGACTTATACTGTACGTACAGAGTAAATCACTCTGACGTCATAAAGTATCTTAATTTCCTTCCATACCTTGAATACTGAATCACGTGTTTAGTATGTGGATATCTTTCGTATTCGATGTATGGTAAATTCTTTAATAATAATAAAAACTTCACTCTCTATAAGTCATTATTTATATGTTGTGTTCCTGTTTGGTGTTATACATCCATGATCTTCCTTGACCACTATCCTTTATTAATTTTGTTACTTATTCATTCATCTACCTATTGTCTAGTTATGACCTATCAACCTATCAGTCCATATTTACTCGTGTCTATATTACGCACACAATCTATTGTGTGACAACCGATATGTATACAATACTTTGTGCATTCGTACAGGTCCCTTGATGATCATGATTACGTACATAGTTACGTACATGTAAAAACGTCCACATGTATTCTTTATCCTTTTTCTTTTAATTATTTCACCTCTCGCAAGATACTCGTTAATGCTGACTGAGTGTTCGAACTCCGATGTCGTCGCCAAAAGCGAGCTTCTGAATCCAAAATCTCTCTTGCTTCTGCTACAAATTTATAACATTAAGATGTTATGTGATATTATTATAATATACTATATTTTTCCCCCGTTTTCATCATCGCTGGCTTTTAGGCTTTCAAACTATAATAACCAACCTTTCTTCTAATAATATTTGACATAATTTGGCGTAATTACTGTTAACTATAAATATATAACATTGTTGTTAATCCCCTTTAAATTATAGAACAACGGAGAACTCTCCTTCGTTATATAAATTGTATCACCTATTTAGATTATGTTATTAATGTACTTAATGTACTCGGTACATATCGGCACCCCGACATTATGTCGCCATCCAAAAATGTATACCTTACAAAAATTAGTATTTTTTTTTGTTAATCTTTTTATCTTTCGAAACCTCGTTGTGTGCTTAAATTATGCTTAACGTTAGAATTCTTTAGCTCTCCAGTTAAAGTGGGAGCTTAACCTTCAACTGCACGCCCACAAAATTTAGACTTATTTATTTCTTGTGTTGTAAATTAAATCATTCCTGCCGTAGCCTTTACCCGAAGAGGCCGAGCCCCCCTCGCCTTAAATTCCTGCCGGGGCCATTGCCACAAGAGGTTGCACCTCGCCCCCTTTAAATTCTTGCCGGGGCCATTGTTACAAGACGTTGCACCTCTTCCCCTTTAAATTCCTGCCGTAACCCTTACTCGAGGAGGACAAGCCTCCTCGCTTTCAATTCCTGCCTTACCCCTTACTCGCGGAGGACGACCTTCCTCCCTTTAAATTCCTGCCTGAGCTATTGTGAAAAGAGGTCGAACCTCTCCTCTTGTAAACGTCTGATTTTTAGTGGTTATTGTAAGAGGCTGTAAATTCATTTTCCTTCTTCAGTGCCTCGTTCTGTATATACTTTGTGTAATAAAAATTATATGAGTGAACTAAAACTCCAATTAAGAAGTGAAGTGTTTCCATTCACATCTTCGGGAAAAAACTTGGTAGAAACTGCTTATTGCTACTCGGATGCTCTCGGCTAAGGACGAGCTTTACCAACAAGGACGACCTTCGTTGGATTGTCCAAAGTGAGTTCATCATAAAAGTCGCAAGCGGGCAGTGGCTCGCGTATACGCGCGATATATATATATATATACACAGAGAGAGAGAGAGAGAGAAAGAGAGAGAGAGTTGACAAAAGTAAATAGACACCACAATGATTGTCAGAACAAATGGCAAAATTCCTGAATGGAATGCGAGAACGTGTCTCACCTTTACGTACCTAATGAAAAGGAGAACACAGCTAAGGTTCTAAATATTATATATTGATTCAATAAATTTATTGTTATTTATTGACTGACTTTTATTCTCAAATAAAAAAATATAAAAACCAAAGGTGCCTATTTAGTTTTGCCAACATTTTTCGTATAAATAAAAACATATATATATATATATATATTATATATATATTGTTGATTAACCTTGGTTTTGCTTCCTCCCGAATTGTTCATTCTGACGAAGGTCAAGCTTGTCAATCTACCTTAGACCTACAGGTTAACGTGAAATCCGAACCACGCCCCCCAGCACACTAGGCTACCCAGGGTACCCATTTATCTATCAACCAATTTCTTTATTGTGTGGAAGGATAAACAGCTGGGTTTTGCTGCGCGCCGCCGCCGCCTGCCGTCACCGGGTCTCGATCCTGGGGCGATGGATTCGTAAACAGCTTCACCAACCACTGCACCACCGAGGCATATATATATATATATATACACACACACATATATATATATATATGCACTAAAGTCACAAAATAACACGTGATCTTATTAATAAGCAAACAACCACAGGGAAAAGGAAACACAAAGTCCGAGCGCTTTCGTGATATATTCACATTATCAAGGAGGAACAGAAAATAGGATTTTTCCTATTTTCTGTTCCTCCTTGATAATGTGAATATATCACGAAAGCGCTCGGACTTTGTGTTTCCTTTTCCCTGTGGTTGTTTGCTTATTATATATATATATACACACACATATATATACATATACACACACACACACACACATATATATATATATATATATATATACATACACACACACACACATATATATATATATATATATATACACACACACACACACACACACACACACATATATATATATATATATATATATATATAATATATATATATATACATTCAACTGCAAAGAACACGCAGTATAAATAACGTAAAGAACGACGCTTGTATAGGAGATATTCCGCGCAAGACGAGAAAGAGAAAACAACTTCATTTTTTCATTTGTTGTTTTCTCTTTCTCGTCTTGCGCGGAATATCTCCTATACAAGCGTCGTTCTTTACGATATATATATATATATATATATATACGATACACACAGACCGTGAATGGAACAAGGAACTCTTCTAGGAAAATTAAATCCACTATAGTCCGAATAAGTAATGGTAAATGACAAATACTATAATTTTTTCTTTTTCATGATGTTAGCCCGACGTGGGCAACGGGTACAATTTATTCCTTTGGGGAGAAAGTTCTGATAATGCTGGCAGGATAAATTTGGTCGGAGCAGCAGACTGTGCAGGTTGAAACATGTTTGTACCTGTTCAGACATGAGCCTAGTTTCTGTGTGTAGAGCAGCTCCAAGTCAGTCTGCTTGTAAATGTCACAGTGTTAACAGCTAGTGTCTGTTGTTTCTTGTTAATTTTACACCAGTGTTGTATTCATATAGATGTTTTGTAATGCCGCGGAACTGTCTGAATCATCCTAATTCCTTTTGTTATGTATGTGGTGATCTAACTTTAAAATCCCAGAAACGTAACTTTACACCATTAGTAAAAAAATGCTATGAACTTTATTTCGGATGTAAAGTAGGCGATCGGGACAAGAGTTGGGCCCCTCACATTTGTTGTGTGACATGTGTAAGACTACTTACAGGATGGCTAAACGGTTCACATCACATGCCATTTGCTATTCCAATGATTTGGAGGGAACCCAAAGATCACACAACAGGCTGCTATTTCTGCCTGGTAAATACAAAGGGGATCACTTCAAAAACAAAGAGCCTTATGAAATACCCTAATCTACCGTCTGCAATGAGACCAGTTCCCCACAGTGCTCAACTTCCAGTACCAAATCCTCCTGAACATGTAAGTTTAAGTGATAAGGAATCAAACGTAGCTGTAGCATATCACGAGGAAAAAGATGAAGACATTTCTGATCCAACATTCCAGGCTACCTGTTCTCCAATGAACCACATTTACTGTCACAAGGAGATCTAAATGACCTAGTTCGTGATTTGAAATTATCTAAGAAGCAGGCTGAACTTTTAGGTTCAAGATTAAAGGGTTGGAATCTACTGCAACGTGACACTAAAGTTTGTTTTTTCCGCAGCCGCCATGATGAATTCAAAGAATGGTTCTCCCATGAAGATGGACTTGTGTTTTGTAAAGATGTTAATTCAGTCATGGGGGCTCTTGTCATGAACATAACATGGATGAGTGGCGATTGTTCATTGACTCATCAAAAGTAAGCTTGAAAGCAGTCCTTCTTCACAACGGAAATAAATTTCCTTCTGTACCTATTGCACATGCTGCAAACATGAAAGAGTCATACGACAACATGAGTTGCTTTTAGAAAAGTTTCAGTATCAGAAATATAAGTGGAATATCTGTGGAGATCTGAAGGTCATTGCACTTTTGCTAGGGTTGCAGCTAGGTTACACCAAGTACTGTTGTTTTTTATGTGAGTGGGACAGTAGGGACAAGCAAAACCACTACGTTAAGAAGGATTGGCCAAAACGCACCTCACTTGTTCCAGGCAAGAAAAATGTTGTGAATAGTTCACTTGTTGACCCTGAGAAAGTGTACCTTCCTCCTTTGCATATCAAGCTTGGACTTATGAAAAACTTTGTTAAAGCGATGGATAAAGCGCAAACAGGATTCACATACTTGAGAAATAAGTTTCCCCTGGATCAGTGATGCCAAGATTAAAGAAGGCATTTTTGTAGGCCCTCAGATCAGAGAATTGTTAAGAGATGAGAGATTTGAAGGAGAGTTGAATGAAGTTGAGAAAGCTGCGTGGCAGAGTTTCAAAAGTGTCTGCACAAATTTTTTGGGAAATCACAAGGCCGAAAACTATCCTGAAATAGTAGGAGATCTTCTTAAGTCTTACCAAGCAATGGGGTGCAATATGTCATTAAAGGTTCATTTCTTGGACTCTCACTTGGACTTTTTTCCGGAAAACCTGGGTGCGGTAAGCGACGAACATGGTGAGCGTTTTCATCAGGATATTTCTGCCATGGAAAACCGTTACCAAGGCAAATGGAGCCCCAGTATGCTGGCTGACTATTGTTGGACTCTTAAGAGAGACATGCCTGAGGCAAAGCACAGCAGAAAATCAAAACAAGCTACTTTTTAAACTACAGGTATGTCTTTTCGATCATATTTTAATAAGTATGTAACTATATGGGTTTTTTAAAATTAAATTGCATGTCACACAAAAACCAGACCTGATAGAGAAATTTTACAAACTTATTTGGATTCAGCACAGAAAATACTATAACATCACATATGAAAAACGTTTGTATACTATGGAAAGTCATTACCTATAATATTATATAAATCTTAGAAATCATTGTCTCATATTTTCGATACAAATCTTGATTCATATTATAATTTATACTTATTTGTATGGTTTATTTATATTTCTTATACAATTTCCATGCGTGATTATTTTGGTTTGGTTTAATTTTTAAGTGCTGGCATAGTTCTGTCTATGCGGGATTCTAATATTGCTGGTATAGTACCGATAATTAAGTCCATATTTTCATGTATATAGGCCTAGGGCAGGGGTGGGCAACCTTTTTAAGTGAGCGTGCCAAAATAGTAAAATCTTTGATGCAAAATTTTCTCACGTGCCAACAGAAATTTTGGGGAACATATTATTATTTGGTGCCTTTTAAGTACTGGGAGAACCTTTTCAAATAATCAAAAATTACACTGGAGCGGTAAAATCAAGGAATATTGTAAAAGTGATTATTGTAAGTCATGTAAGATTGAATAAATGTAAAATTTAGTGACGGAATTTTTATTTGAAGGTCGTTCTACCCTGTTGATAGCGTGGATATTTTTTATTAGCCTTTAAGTGTAATTATAGCTGCCATATACAGCCACACAATTTAAAAACGCAATTTTTAACATCAGCAAAAGAGTAAACAATAATTCTGATTTTTTTTTGTTTTTTATATATCAGATCAATCAGCCATAAGTTTTTCAAGTTTTCCCAATACATTACAGTGCCCAATCTCATAATCGTTTTACTTGACTAAAGCACAATGAAAGAAAATAAAATTAAAGATATTCTTTTATTGATTCTTAATCCCTTATGAATAATACATAAAAATTACAGAGAAAATAAAATGTTATTTTACCTACATAATATATTAAACAGAAGTTAATCTTTACCATTTTTTAGCAGAAAACATTAAGTTAAAATATAAAACTCAGCGAAGAATTTGGATATTTATTTATTTAATTTTTTTTAAGGTGAGCCCGGGGAATCGCGTGCCGGAAAAAAGTCGTTGGCGTGCCACGTTTGGCGCGCGTGCCAAGGGTTTCCCACCCTGGCCTAGGGCCTCGCAATTTCTAGATCTGCCTAGGGCCTATATATATATATACACACACACACACACACACACACACATATACACACATATATATATATATATATATATATATATATATATATATATATATATATATATATATATATATATATATATATATATAGGGTGATCCAGAGAAATGGGACCCAAAAGAAACCCCTGTAACTCTTAAAGTATAAGTCCTTTTATAAAATCATACGCATCATTCGAAAGAGGATAGCTACAAGTTTGTACAGGATTGTATAGGTTTTGACAATACAAGACAAGATAAGATACAAAACAAAATAAAAGTGTTAGTTAAAACTAACCCTTCAAGATGACTGCATGGACTGTGGAACAGCTGCGTTTCATAACTGAGTAATATTATGAGCATGGAAGAAGTGTAGTTTCAGCTCAAAGATCTTTCAAGACAAATTTTCAGATGTCAAAATCACCTTCTCAGAAAGTAATCCGTCGGTGTGTCAGAAATTTTTCCCTAACTGGCAGCATTGGAAAAAGAAAACCAACTGGAAGAGTGCGCACAGCAAGGATAGACGAGATCATTAACAGAACTTATGAAATTGTGCAGGATAATCCTAACATAAGCATCAGACGTGCTTCTCAGCTGTTAGGAGTTGGCTGGTCCTTAAAAATTAACGGATCAAGTAAAGATGAGCACCCCCAGCCTTCTTTAATTAGCCTTATAAGGCTAACTAACGAAAATATCACGACCTAACCTAACCAATCGTTAAGTCAACTGTACGCCCTTGACGATTGGTTAGGTTAGGTCGTGATATTTTCGTTAGTTAGCCTTATAAGGCTAATTAAAGAAGGCTGGGGTGCTTATCTTTACTTGATCCAAATTAACTTTTGAATTGTCACGCTCCCAACTCGAGAAAAGATTGTACTCCTACTAAAGACACTTACGAAGAATTTTCGTGAACCTGCTTCTATTATAAGGAGTCGCGCAAAGCCGTTGCACTTCCCAACAAAAGAGCCCAGTGTTGCCAACTTGGCCTTTTTCAGGCTAGATTTAGCCTATTTTAGCTTCGGATAGCCTTTTATTTTACTGAATAGCCTATGGCCTTAAATCTGGCAACTTTTTGTTCTAATTTAGCCTTAATCTAGCCTCTTTTCATATCAAATTGCGAGCGTACTAAAATGTTTTTTCACGTTGTAGCGTGTCAAAATACGTACAATTGCGTCGGAAGAGTGTCATCTTGTACTGATTTGATAGAAGTGGTTTCAGTCGTTGTTAGTTCTTCTTGTACGTGAATGTGTATTGTATAGTGTAAATTGTTATTATAAAGTGAACTAAGTGAACCTTCCAGTAACATTAGTCAAATAAATCTTCAATGGAATAATCTAATACTTGTAAAATGGGAACAGATTCATGACACTGAAAAGTTTTGGGCTGAGGTTTCAGTGTATACTGATGCAGCAGGATCTAATCCCTTCAGAGGGCTTGCTGCTGTAGCTAGACGTGTTTTGTGCATCCCCCATTCTAATGCTGAAGTGGAGAGAATTTTTAGCCAGATGAACATCGTTAAAAGTAAACAGAGAAACAGAATGAAGAGAGACCTTTTAAATGCAATACTTAGCATTCGAGCTGGAATTAGAAGAGCTGAAAAGTCTTGTTACTCATACAGTTTATCTCAAAACATAATTCAAAACATAGGGACCAAATTAACTTACGAGAATGCTGACGAAACAGAACATGATTCCGATGAGGATTTAAATGATGTTGACACACTATTTTTGTCATAATGTAAGTAAAATGTTTAACCTATTTTTTAGCCTATTTTTATTAGGGTTATAGCCTTTATAGCCTATATTTTCTTCTAATCTAGCCTTACTCTCAGGAGATAATGTTGGCAACACTGAAAGAGCCCCAGTCTGTCCTGGTGCGTTGGTGTGTTTGGTTCTGTCGGAAACTGAATTCTTGTTTTTTCATGTAGCGGTTGATGAACGTGTTCAAGTTAAAACATTACATACGTTATTTATTTTATCAATGTCATTATTTATAGTTATTTTTATTACAATTAGTTCAATGAACATACTGGAACCAAGAAATATATAAACATTTAAAAAATTAAAATACATTCTTCCACTTATTAATAGTGATGAACATTTCGTAAACCTAAGTCATCATTTATTAATTTCATAATTATATAATGGCACTATAGTCTGCATGTGTGATATTTACTTAATCGAAAGTACATCACTAACAAGTCACGTGTAAATTCAGTAAGCATTCCATTCTCATGGTAAAGTGAATATTTGCGGATTATCATGGGAGTTTTGTTTATGTTGTGGATGTATTAATATCAACAATTATGAGTCGGAGATCATTATTTGGTTATTAACTTTTATTGTGTGAGTTATCTAATCGGAATTTTTATTCATTTCAGCGTTATTAATGGAGCACTGGCAGGACAAACTTATAGGGGCAAAATTGCCTTCGAATGGTGAAGTGTTATCAGTATTCCTTCATCTTCACCAAAATGAAAAAAGAACTGTAAAAGATAGCTTGAAAGAGGTACTTCTGGACGTACAGTAGAAAAGTTTTGGAATCGAGCGCGAATTCCTATCAAACGCACAGACCACTCAATGGAAAAGTTAAATAAATTATTTGTTAAGTGGCAAAGACTAAAGAAAAGCATGAAGAGGAGGAGGTCAGAAACGCAGGTCAAGAACGAAGAGGAATTCACGAGAAAATCAAAAAACCTTTTTGATATCGCTCATGAAAACGCACTTGCCGTGATAAAACTTCCTGAAGATCGAGCTTTCTTGTTGGCTCAAAGAGAACCTGGTCGCAAAAGATCTATGGCTGGGATTGATATGGTCCTTGTTCGGAAGGAGGAAGCGGCTATCAAGCGGAGGCTCAAATATGCGGAATATCAGGCTGCTGTGGCTTCCCGGGACAAAGCAAAAAAAAGCATATTATGGAATTGGTGTTTGGAGCTGTTTTCGGGTCTTATTTTGGAGCACCTTCTGGCCCTCAAGTACCTTTATTCATGCGCTTCAAGAAGTTTTGGCCTCAAATTGATCAGTCCAGATATAAGACGGCTGCAGATGACATCGACAACGAAGAGAAGAGGTCATTAACTTCTTTTGCTTGCAAGATGCTACAGGAAGGAACAGTTCGAGATGATTACAAAGAATTCCTGGAGCTGGCACTACTTTTCTTGGGCCATAACTCTTGGGATGGAAAAGAAATTCGCTTTAAAACTCCAGGAGCTATGCATCACGCCCGATGGATGGCTAAGGTTCTCTACTCCATCATGGTATGGTTGTTTCAGAGTCAATTTCAACTAACTACCAAAGAAGAAAGGGCCCTAAACGAAATTTCTTTCTTTGCTGTCCGAATTTACATGAGAGTATGGTTTCGTGCTTCTGTTTCTGTATCTGCTCCGCATGAAGACCTTATTCTCCTTAAGAAACTTCAAAGATACCCAAATAAGATCATCGCAGAAGCTACCATTAGAAAATTCAGCTCACATCTCTGGTATCTGTCAGAGGAAATGCTGCCCCTTGCATTATTCGACGAAGACGTTCCTGTAAGCGTTAAGCGTGAGATGGTTCAGGCTATGAGGACCAAAGAAGGAAGTGATGATTGTCCAAAGCGGATCGAGCTTCCACATAATGCTCAGGTCAGTCTTGTTGACTTAACATCGAAAAACTCAGTTAAATTTTTCAGAAGTTTGGACATTTCAGACGAATTCCTTAATGAAGATCCTGTATTCTGGACTGTTCATGATAGTTACAAATATGCATGTAGCATTGTGAAAGGTATAAAAGTTGTTAATGATAATGCTGAACGAGCAGTGGCTCTCATTGAACAGTTTAATTGCCGATTAACTCACGACGAGGAGCAACTGCAGTATCTGATGCAGGTTGTCGCTAATCATCGTCGAAAATATCCTGACAGCAGAAAATGCACACTTGAGTCCAATATTCAATAATACTTTTTTGTAATATGAAAACTATGTTGCTTTGGTTTCTTGTAACATTAAAAATATTTTGTTTTTATTTCTTGTAATATGAAGAATATATTGTTTTTGCTTATCATG
Organism: Bathynomus jamesi; assembly: GCA_023014485.1. Taxonomy (NCBI): domain Eukaryota; kingdom Metazoa; phylum Arthropoda; class Malacostraca; order Isopoda; family Cirolanidae; genus Bathynomus; species Bathynomus jamesi. The sequence goes on along the minus strand of JAJOZX010000093.1, from coordinate 1,269,668 downwards.
TTTTGAGATGTTATGTTTTTTTGGAAAGAACACTTAGTTTTATGATCCTACTTTGCATGGAGATTTATTTAAATTTTGGTAGCATATTTGAGATACCGCGAAGATATTTATGTTTATTTTCTTAAAGTATTCATCATTTATATTGTTTTATTAGTCATCCTTTATTTTAGTTTCCGTTTAATAAAATTTTTAAAAATTATTCATGAAATACAAAACTTTATTAAGCATGCGCAACCCCTAAATATTCTCTAAAATAGAAGAAACTCTATGAGATAAGTTCATTCATTCAAGAGTACCTAATTATGGGTTGGGAGCCTGGAAAATTTAATATCGAAATTTTTTTATATTTATAAGAACCACCCTAATATATATATATATATATATATATATATATATATATATATATATATATATATACACATATACATACATACATATATATATAATAATGCTATAATGTTTCAGAACAACAAAGACCCTAGGATCCACTCATGGCTGGTCTACCTAACTGTGTTCGTAATTGTGAATTGTGTATGTCCTCCGTGGTGGCGGAGGGGACCTACAATTTTTCGTGGGTTCCGAACCACAAACAACATAAAAACATAAGAAATTTTTATAGTGGGCACACTAGGGGCCACTTCGGCCCATCGAGGTGGCTCCACTATGTAAAAACTGCCTGTACATTGACAACAACCAATTTTTATAGGCTAGCATTGCCTCAGTCGAAGCTAAAAGAAATGAAACAGTTAATGATTCTTTCTTATATTTCTTCTAGGGGTGGGAATTAAAATTTCATGACATTACAGATTTGTAAGTTCGGATTTATTTGAAATAGTGAGGGAACGCCGTTCCGTCTACCAAAAAAAGTAAGGGAACGCCGTTCCCACGCGTTCCCACAGCACTACACCACTGTGTATATATATATATATATATATAATGCAAACCCACAAGGAAAAAGAAAAATTATGATAACAAAAACCCACTCTAATAGACAGAGTTTATTTCCACAACAGTTTCGATGCCCACTGGCATCCTCTTTGGGTGGATACAGAAAAACGGATGATTCGAATCATTTAAAAAGAAAAATGATTTTCCTTGTGTGTTTGCATCATTCATTCATTTCACGTATTTAATTGTGAAATTCATCCCATGTATACACACACACACACACACACACACACACACATATATATATATATATATATAATATATATATTATATATATACACAGTAGGTCAGTGTCGCTTACATCTTGTCTCACTAAAATATTTGAAAGAATAGTTAGACAGAAAATCTATGACTCTTTGGAAACTCAGAAAAAATTAAATGATAACCAACATGGATTTCGGTCAGGCAGATCATGCCTATCACAACTAATGAAACACTACAACAACATTATTGATGCACTTGAAAGTAATGAAAACTATGATGTAATATACACAGACTTTGCCAAAGCGTTCGACAACTGTGAAATATATGGGAATAACAGGAAAAGCAGGGAAATGGATATATAATTTCCTTAGTGAGCGGCAGCAAGTCGTTACAGTACAAGGAATATCTTCATCAGAATCAGAGGTCCTCAACTCAGTACCACAAGGAACAGTATTAGCGCCACTACTCTTCATAATCATGCAACTGATATAGATGAGGACGTTACCAGAGACAGCACGGTAACATCCTTTGTCGATGACACAAAGATCAGTAGAAAAATAAGAAACCCGGAGGATATAGGATCTCTACAAACTGACATGAACAGAATCTACAAGTGGACGGAAGACAACAATATGAAGTTTAACACTGAGAAATAGTATCCATGGTATCCATGGAATACTATATCCCAAATGAACAGCAAATTCAGAGAAATTCTAAAGCAAAAGATTTAGGAGATGTAATGACTGATGATGCGAAATTTGAAACACAAAATAAGATAGCAGTAAACAGAGCAAAGAGAATAAATAACTGGGCAGATACTGAGAACCTTTAAACGAAGGGATAGCAATATAATGATTCCTCTAGTGAAAACACCGATCATACCTAAATTGGAATACTGCTCGGTCCTAACATGCCCATATAAAAAAGAAGACATTAGACAGCTAGAAGGGATTCAGAGAAGCTTCACAGCCAAGATCAATGGATACAAAGAACTAAATTACTGGGAAAGATTACGCGAATTAAGCCTATATTCACTGGAAAGGAGAAGAGAGAGATACACCATTATTTACACTTGGAAAATAATGGTGAAACTAGCCCCTAATCTTACTCTGAAAAAGGAAGACTGTAGAAAAGGAAGACCGTGTCGTGTTTCCAAATTAAAGGCTAGACAGGGAACATCTTTAACCCTGAAAGAAAATAGTTTTGTTGTGAGAGGACAAAGACTGTTTAACCAGCTGCCCAAAGACTTAAGAAACACGAGTAGTGTTGCGGTGGACATCATCAAAAGACTAGACGCCTGGCTCAGAACAATCTCCGATGAGCCGGGCGTACCTAGCTATGTGAGGTGAAATAAGGAATCATCGCACGGAACATTTGAAAGGTTGAAAGTTTGAAGGGATATATATATATATATATATATATATATATATATATATATATACACTTTTCCAAGAGAAAGAAATACATATTAAAATTTCCAGTGATTTCAGTGACGTCATACTTAAGTTACTTCATACACTGACGTCAGCTGTTTTTCTTGTGACGTCATCGTCAGTTTGTTTCTTCATTATATCAGATGTACAACTAATGTCTGTATACATTATTTCGATACTTACATTGTTATGACATATGTTTATCCATGTTTTTTATATTAATAAGAGAGGTTTATTAATTTAATAATATAATCAGTGTAACATATATTTATTGTCTCGAAGTGTGTGGTAAGAACAATATTGTTGCCATATATGGCTAGAACTTTAGCTCTGTTACAGAGAATGTTGAAATTGCAGTAACTTATGAGTCACTCTTAAGTTGGAAGATATTAAAATTCATATTTATTTTTAATCACACTTTTAGTTTGAAAATTTCATTTACAATATTAAAATAAAATTATACAATTATCACCCATTCTTTTTCATTTTATTAATGTTCAAAACTGTGTTGTTGCTATTTTCTGTACGTTTGCTTAAATATATACAGTATATGTTTAAATAAATAAAACTGCACAATGAACATGCCTTTAAGTTTAATAGCCCATTTAAAGCACACACGTTCATGGCTAAAAACTGCAGAATTACTTCGTGTACACCATAAGATAAGGTACAATTAGTACGTTGCGTTACATGATAACTGCGAGGTTAAAAAACTTAAGATTAAAGAGTATAGTACATTTTAAAAGAGCGAGTTACAATACGAAAGGACGTGTATATATATATATACATATATATATACCTTCAACTGCAAAGAACACGCAGTATAAATAACGTAAAGAAACGACGCTTGTATAGGAGATATTCCGCGTAAGACGAGAGAGAGAGAACGGAACAAATGAAAAAATACAGGGTGTCTCAGAAGTCGCGCACCATAGGCTTTATTCAGATTTACGAGGTTTACGGGTCGAAATGATTTATAAGTGTTTAATTACAACATATGTTCGCATAATAAAATTAATAGTATGTACAATTAATCAAAAAGGTATCTTAAAAAAAATTAAATTGAATAAAGCTATATTAGCCAATGGGTGTCTCAGAAGTCGCGCACCATTGGCTAATCTAGCTTTATTCAATTTAATTATTTTAAGATGGCTTTTTGATTAATTGTATATACTATTAATTTTATTATTCGAACATTGTCGAACATACGTATATTGTAATTAAACATCACTTATAAACCATTTCGACTCGTAAACCTCGTAAATCTGAATAAAGCCTATGGTGCGCGATTTATGAGACCCTGTATATATATATATATATATATATATATGGGATGAATTTCACAATTAAACACGTGAAATGAATGAATGCTGCAAACCCACAAGGAAAAAGAAAAACGAATCGTTTTTCTTTTTCCTTGTGGATTTGCAGTATATATATATGGTTACTTTATTTAACTAAGTTTCAACCATTTTGGCCAACACTGCAAAACTTGAGAAGTGTTGGTTGAGGTCAAGTGTGACTGTAACATCATTTGGTGTCTCTGTTCCACCCAAATAAGGTGTGCACCAAACTCTGTACACATGTCATTCACCTCTATCTCACACTAATAAAGGTGCTGGTGTTGTCTTGATTCACATACACACACAATTATGTATTATAGGTGCTTGTATGTGCACTTATGTCTGTAAATGTTATAACCTCTTCAGTTTTACATAGGAAATTAAGAGCCAAGACAATTATAAATACACACTACTCAATAGACCTAAAACAGCACAAATTATAATGTCCTTTGCCCAAGATGACTTATAAGCAATATACTGTATATTAACAAAGTCTGTTGCCATGCGCGCACACAGCCAGTGACACACAGGGACCCTGAGGCAAAGGAGGGACAGCTGAATGGATGCTTCAATTCCTTGTTGAAAAAACTGGCAGGTTGTGGGCGGTTGCCTTGACAACACCTACAAGTTATGCCTACAAACCACATAGGAAGACTTGTGTATATATATCAAAAGGACTAAAGTTAACATTTAAGTTCAAATAACGTAGGTAGCTTTTTCTGCTTTGTAATAAGTAGTCATATATATATATATATATATATATATATATATATATATATATATATACATTTAAACTGCAAACACGCAGTATAATTAACGTAAAGGACGACGCTTGTATAGGAGAATATTCCGCGCAAGATGAGAGCGAGAGAACGAAACAAATGAAAAAATGAGGTAACCACCCGGGAATCGAACCCGGGATCTTCCGATTGCCGGTCAGATATGATAACCATTACACCACGGGCCTCACTCAATCAAATGCCGTAATTCCTCTACATACGCGCAGAAACCAATGCCCCAAGGGGGCACCTCCCGCATGCCGTACATTATATACATTTAAACTGCAAACACGCAGTATAATTAACGTAAAGGACGACGCTTGTATAGGAGAATAATCCGCGCAAGATGAGAGCGAGAGAACGAAACAAATGAAAAAATGAGGTACCACCCGGAATCACCCGGGATCTTCCGATTGCCGGTCAGATATGATAACCATTACACCACGGGCCTCACTCAATCAAATGCCGTAATTCTGCGCGTATGTAGAGGAATTAACAACAATAGTTGATCTTACAAATTACAGCTCTTCTAACTAACCAACCAACCTACTTCATTAGATATATTATAGCCTCTAATGTAACTGACATTCATACAGTTTTCTTTCAGTATCTGCCGAATATTGAGGTTGACGTAATTATTGTGTATTTACCAGTTGAGGTAATTTTAATTTAATTTAATTTTAATGATTTTATTTCCTTTTTGTATTGAGGTAATTTTAATTATTTACTCTTGTTTTGTTTAAGGTTTTAAGGTTTATAATTCGCTGATGATGACAAAAGATTTGTCGGAACGTCTGAAGTACAAAAATAAACGAAAATGTTTGCTGTTGTGTTGGTCCTTCTTTTCATATATATATATATATATATATATATATATATATATATATGTGTGTGTGTGTGTGTGTGTGTGTGTGTGTATATACATTTCAACTGCAAACAACACACAGTATAATTAACGTAAAGAACGACGCTTGTATAGAAGAACATTCCGCGCAAGATGAGGAGGGAGAACGAACAAATGAAAAAATGAGGTAACCACCCGGGAATCGAACCCGGGATCTTCCGATTGCCGGTCAGATATGATAACCACTACACCATGGGCCTCACCCGATCAGAAGTCGTAATTTTCCTACATACGCGCAGAAACCAATGCCCCGAGGGGGCACCTCCCGCATGCCGCACATATATACATTTCAACTGCAAACAACACACAGTATAATTAACGTAAAGAACGACGCTTGTATAGAAGAACATACCGCGCAAGATGAGGAGGGAGAACGAACAAATTAAAAAATGAGTTCGATTCCCGGGTGGTTACCTCATTTTTTCATTTGTTCGTTCTCCCTCCTCATCTTGCGCGGAATGTTCTTCTATACAAGCGTCGTTCTTTACGTTGTATATATATATATATATATATATATATATATATATATATATATATATGGGATGAATTTCACAATTAAACACTTGAAATGAATGACTGATGCAAACCCACAAGGAAAAATAAAAAATTATGGCACGAACTTTCGTGTATTCAGCAGTACATCTCGTCAGGGAATATAATATTCACCAGCACCAGTGCATAACCATCTTGGGCAGCGCGAATGGTAAAAACATATTTGCCAAATGCGGAAGCTATATCCATGTCTTCGAAATAAAAATGACACCATATTTCTGGAAATATTTATTTTCATGAAAGTACGAGTATTACACTGGTATGCATCAATTTTGCTGTCAAGGGTTTTGTAAGTGATTCTTATAGAGTTTTTCCTGCTGATTTCGAATCTGCAATCCGTTTTTCTCAATCAGCTCAGGTTATCCGGCTATGGCCTCATACGTAAAATAGGATTTTTCGTGATTTTGTCAAAGCGGAATTGGAACAGTAACATCTATCATCACTTGTTTCACTTGTATAATATCTTTTTTTACTTTTCAGGCATATAGATAAAATATTTCATAATGAATAGAGCGTGTAAAAATGATCCCAATAGATTCTGCTACATATGTGGGACGGTTACCATGCCAAATAACCAGTCCCAAATCACTAAATTTTTGAAGACAATGTATAGAGCATACTTTGGAATTAAGCTAGGGGACCAGGACAAAAATTTCGCCCCTCATACGTGCTGCAAGACACGCATTGAAAATTTGAGAAGATGGAGCAAAGGCAGAGCGAAATCTTTGCCTTTTGGAATTCCCATGATTTGGAGAGAAGGAAAGGATCACGTGAAAGATTGCTATTTCTGCATGACAAACCTCCAAGGTGGGCTTATAAATTTATTTTTCTTAAATATTTTGAAATCCTCGTATGAAACTTGACATAATATTCACCATAATGTAATATTCACCATATATAGCATAATATTCACCATGATGGTAATCATACATTTACATATACATATTGTTATAGAAAATACATTTACACATGCATATTGTTATACAAGTTACATTTACATATACAATGATTGTATATTTTCTTTCTTTTTCATTCATATTGTCCCCGAAGGGACAATATGAATGAAAAAGAAAGAAAATATGCAGACGCCATCGACCTATTTCATATCTTACAGACCGCAGCCTTCCCTCACGAGCCACCACTGTCTGAATGCTTCTTCTATTTCATATGCAAGTCTTATATCCATGTTTCTGTGTTTCTATTTTCAGGAGTTAACAAGAAGAATAAACACATTGTTGTATACCCTGACATTCCTTCTGCTATGAGACCTGTACCCCATGGTCCTGGAATTCCAATACCCGACCCACCTCAAACCCTGGACTTCGATGATTCTGATGATGAATCAATGACAAATGCCAATGATCAGTCCCAGTCGTATATACCTCAAAATACCGCTTCAAATGAGCCGAGGCCTCTCAACCAGGCCAAACTTAATGATCTTACCAGGGATTTAGGACTTTCCAAATTAGCTGCCGAGATCTTGGGCTCACGACTTCGAGAGGACAACTTGCTGGCTCCGGGAACAACATTCTCCTGGTATAGGAAACGAGAGGAAGAATTCCGCAAGTTTTTTGCAGTGCACGAAAATACCTCTTCCTTAGTGTACTGCTGCAATGTTGAGGGGCTAATCGAATCCTTGGGCCTGCCATATAACGCATCAGAATGGAGGCTATTTATAAACTCGTCTAAACGAAGTTTGAAAGCAGTACTTCTCAACATTGGGAATAGGGTTGCATCAGTCCCTGTAGCACATTCCGTACAACTTACTGAGAGCTACGATAACATGCAAATTTTACTGGATGCTCTCGTATACGACCAACATAACTGGAGGATCTGTGGAGATTTGAAGGTAATACTAATATCATAAGTAAACTATTGCTATTGACTATGTTGTTTTTCCAAAGGTTATTTGAGAGCGTATAAGAACACTTAACTTCCCCACAGAAGTGATACAGTCCAATGCATAGATTTTTTTATCTGATGGAACAAATTCTCTAAATTCTTTAAATATTTTCATTTTTTTTCAGATTGTGGCATTTGTATTGGGAATGCAAGGGGGATACACGAAATACCCATGTTTCCTCTGCAAATGGGATAGCCGAGCGGATGAGAAGCACTATGCACAGCGTGAGTGGGCATCCGGAGAGAATTTTGAACCTGGGTCGCATAATGTCGTTTCAGTGCCCCTTGTACCACCAACAAAAATTTTGCTCCCACCACTTCATATTAAGCTGGGCTTGATGAAAAATTTCATCAAATCAATGAATAAGGAGGGTTCAGCATTCCGATATCTCGAGAGTAAATTTCCTCATATATCTGATGCTAAACTAAATGCTGGGGTTTTTGATGGTCCTCAAATTCGAACTTTGATCAAGGATACTCAGTTCCAAAACGCAATGACTTCAACTGAGAAGAATGCCTGGCAGGCATTCAAATCAGTTGTCACTGATTTTCTTGGCAAGCGTAGAAGTCCAGAATACGAGTCCGTTGTCGAAAACTTGATGGAAGCTTTCAAAGCTCATGGGTCGCGCATGTCCATAAAAATGCACTTTTTGTGGTCCCACTTGGACTATTTTCCTGAAAATTGCGGGGATTATAGTGAGGAACAGGGTGAACGATTTCACCAAGATATCAAAATAATGGAAGAGAGGTACCAGGGAAACTGGGATATCAATATGCTGGCGGACTATTGCTGGTGTTTGAAGCGAGACGTGCCCGAAGAAAAACACAGACGGAAAGCAAAAAAACTTCATTCCTTCCTCAATAAACTTTTTTCCATATTCATTGTATGAATAAAAGTATTTATTCACACAATGTTTTCATTTTTCACGAGTGTTCTTATAATATTACTCGTATCTACAGTGTTTAAGCTAAAAAAATCAATAAATTTGGGGATAAAATTGGACTTATAATAAATGGCCAATAGAGAAAAAACCTGACCTGATTGAGGAAAATCAATGTCATTTTCGAATTCAGCATGGTCGAATTATATAATATGAGTTGAAAAAACCCTCACAGCAGACAAAAACATTTCATATGCATACCAGTGTTATGCAAGAGCAGTGGCGATAATGATATTTTTCACTCTCTCACACACACACACACACACACTCGCATTTATAATGTATATCTATGTATCCATATGCTGTATGCATACTGTACCTATAAATATAGCCATCCATTCCATCCATCCCTATTCCGTCTATCTATCTATCTATCTATAAGACTGACAATATAAAAGATATATGTGGTATATACATATAATAAAATAATAATAATAATAATAATGATAATTAAGGCATTAACAAAAAATTGGAAAGGAGAACTTAAAATAAATGAAAATTGATTCATATTGAAAGAAATTTCAACTCGTAAAAAGAATTATTTCAAGGTTTCAAATGAATATCTTTTCACTTATTTTATTCTCAAAGCATTAATTCGGCTGCAATCTTTGACATTGTATTGTTAAAACGTTAAACAATGGCTTCATTTGAGGATTGAATTCATAATGTCGTTTCTAGGAATGTTAATTCATCGAATTTTTCATTAGTTTTTCATTATACGATTCTTTGATGGTAAAAATGGGTTAAAATTACTCAGACAAAATCCGAAAATTGTTTTATTAAAGAAAATTTATCATTAGAAGAAAACTCTTAATTATTGCAATTTGTATAAAACGTTTTTTCAGAATCAAAAGTTAATTTTAAGATACCTTCATACGCCTAATCTGACGACACTCAGTTTTTTCAAACCCTCACACCCCATTCCATAAGTTAGATTAGCAGACATTAAATTAGGTCCCACCTGGAGAGATTAGCTTATGCCCAGATAGGTTAGTTTAAATTTAAAACGAAGGTAAAAGACCCATTGTCAGTCTTTGGTGATACAAAAAAAACTTGCAATTTACAAAGTGGGTATGGCTACTTTGAAGATACATGTAAACTCTAATATACTAATTTTTAATAGCTTAGACAATAAGCTAATCCACCAGTCAAAATTACGTCCATACCCTTATGGAATACTTCCCTGACTTCTTTAGTCACGTTGGTTGCCATTCGTGGTTTCAAATCAAACCTGAATTTATGAAAGTGAATTAGGTGATAAAAACTGCAGAATTGAAATGTGCGATAATTGGAAATTAACGAAAATTATGAAAGCACAAAACTTTTAAAATATTTAATTTATAAAGAATGTACAGGGTGTCCCGTAAGTCTGGACCCATAGGGAAAAATAATAAAATTACAAAATAGTCCAAAAATTTATTTATAATATATTTTTTTATTATTTTTATTATTATTTTTATTATTTTTTTATTATGATCTTACTCCGCTGGAGTTTTATTTGTGGGACCACTTGAAAGCCAAAGTGTACGAGGTCAAACTTCAGAACATTTTCCACCTTAAAGCACGCATTGTGGAGGCGTGTCAAGAAATTTCTGCGACTGTGATTCAGAAAGTGCTGTCGCAGTGGAGATTACGTCTTCAACTATGTGTGCGACACAACGGCGGACACTTTGAACAGATTATGTAATAAATTTTTGGACTATTTTGTAATTTTATTATTTTTCCCTATGGGTCCAGACTTACGGGACACCCTGTAGAATCAAAGAAAACGGGATATGGTTGTTGGTCTGAAATGGATCGCCTTCGTCCGTTCATTTATCTGTCTACTGTTGTAACCATCATTCATAACAAACATTTTCGCGTAGAAAAAAACAAACAAACAAAAAATAAATATTGATAAACAAGGTAAAAAACAGCATGATTCCATGAAAGGTGACAACGTTTCTGCAGAAGAAACTACTGCCTTTTCCGAGATCAAAGGCTGAGGCTAAAGATATAAAGCAGGGATGTCCAACCTTTTTTCATAAAGGGCCATATTTCAATTAATGACCCACACTGAGGGCCAGTGTGCAAATTTTAGATAAAATTTTATTTTAAAATTAAATTTTATCGAAATAAAATATGAAATTAGATAATGAATTTTCAGTTCCGCCAGCCAGGATCCGCCAGCCGGGTCTGATACAAATCTTTTGCGAGCCGGACTCTGGCCCGTGGGCCGTATGTTGGACAAGCCTGATATACAGGATATTCTAAAATTACCTAGTAAACTTTTGTGTTCTAAAATTACCAAGTAAACTTTTATATGAACGCAATATCTTAACAAGAATGATGCGATATTTAACAAATTTTATTTCAAATGCGGCAACAATAATTGTTTATTTTATAGATGTTCAAAGTGCCTTCCTTCAACTTGAACACTGTTCACAACGTCCGACAACTGATCTACAGAAATAAAAGTTTACTAGGTAATATTAGAACACCTTCTATATATATATATATATATATATATATATATATTACACTTATTTGAGATGAAGTCTAAATGCTTTTCGATGTAAAATGACTGAAATGAGTAAAGAGTAAAGCAGGAAAATGGTGAAAATAAACTCATTGTTCCTCTTTTAATGCAAGATACCGAACTATTTTCTTATAATCACAAAAAAAAAGAACACTAACACCACCTGTTAATTTGCATTCCCAAGTAACCATATGTACACTGTACAGTATACATATATATATATATATATATATATATATATATATATATAGATAGATAGATACGCAGACAACGCACAGTTTATATGAAACATGTGTACGAGCACATATACGTACGAACGAACAAACAAATTACCCCCACGTTTTGGACTTTCACTGAACCCCAAAATTACTTTTAAATACTCTTTGTTTTCATATTTAGTCATACTTTTTCTTTCTCAACTGTGAAGAACTACGGTGACATTCTGTTCTAATAACTGTAAATCGCAACATTAATTAAAACGTAATCACTGAAATTATAAGAATGATGAAATGTATACGGTATAAAAAGAGTTATTACCTGCGAATAAGAGAAAACACACAAATTTCACTAACAAGTGTATATATATATATATATATATATATATATATAATATATATATATATATATATATATATATATATTGATTTAATTTTAATTATTTATTCTTATTTTTGTTTTAAGGTTTTAAGATTTATAATTCATTGATGATGACAAAAGATTTGTCGAAAAGTCCGAAGTACAAAAAAAAATAAACGAAAATGTTAAATGTTTGCTGTTGTGTTGGTCCTTCTTTTCATATATATATATATATATATATATATATATTATCTGGGCAGAAAAATTAAATAATAATTAGTTTGAATTCCTGAATGAGGAAAGAGGAAAGTGTCCCCTAAAAGATAAAAAACACGTTTTCTATATTTTTGTTTTGTTTTTGTCATAACTATGAAATGAATCAACAATAATATTAATTCAGTCTTATACCCATTTTTTCATGTAGACTGCGTGGGCATGATACCTCAAAATGGAGATCATTTGGCATTCTTTTAAGAATGGCAGACGGCTTCACCCATAAATATCTGATCACAAAAGATAATTTCCCTTAATGTTTGCTGACTGTCGCCCACAAACAAACACACCACTGTATATGCAATCGATATGATGAGGCTCTGTTTCTCTTTATAACAGCTGTTTTCACAATCAAAACCCTTCACACAAACAGACAAACGGAATATATATATTATATATACACACACATTTAACTGCAATGACCACGCAGTATATTAATGTATAGAAACGACGTAAGTATAGAGGAGCGTTCTGCACACGAGGAAGAGAAATAACGAAATGAAAAATGAGGTGAACCGCCCGGGAATCGAACCCAGGATCTTCCGATTGCCGGTCAGATGCGCTATCCATTACACTACGGGCCTCGATCAGTCATAAGTCGAAATTCTCCTACATAGGGCAGAAACCAATGCCCTGAGAGGGCACCCTCGCAAATCGTGAATATGTACATTTAACTGCAATGACCACGCAGTATATTAATGTATAGAAACGACGTAAGTATAGAGGAGCGTTCTGCACACGAGGAAGAGAAATAACGAACAAATGAAAAATGAGGTGAACCGCCCGGGAATCGAACCCAGGATCTTCCGATTGCCGGTCAGATGCGCTATCTGACCGGCAATCAGAAGATCCTGGGTTCGATTCCCGGGCGGTTCACCTCATTTTTCATTTGTTCGTTATTTCTCTTCCTCGTGTGCAGAACGCTCCTCTATACTTACGTCGTTTCTATACATATATATATACAGTATATATATATATAGGGTGTCCCAAAAATATGTCCCTATTTTTATTTTATTATTGGGGTTTCTTCTTCAGGAAGGTAACAAATTGGGATTTATATTTCTAATCTTTCATTACTTAATAACAAATCAATATTGCATATTACAAACGTTCTTACGAAATTAGGAAAAGACAATACCACTGTCAATAGACTATAGTCTGGTAATGCTGCATTACCCCAGATTCACAGTGGTTTCAGCAGGATGGAACACCTTCACACAGTGCTTGTGAAACTCGCAATATTTTGAGGAAGCATTTTTCCGAGCGACTGATCTCCGTTCATGAGCCAGTGGAATGGCGCTCATACTCACCGTCTTAACCACTAGGGTACCCGGGGTACCCATTTATCTACCAACCAATTTTTATTGTGTGGAAGGATGAGCAGCTGGGTTTTGCTGCGCACCGCCTGCCGTCACCGGGTCTCGATCCGGGGCCGATGGATTCGTGGTCAGCGATGCTAACCACTACACCACCGAGGCGCATATATAGAGGATAAAACGAATCTTTCATAGGAATGGGATTCCGCAAAGGACAGAAGTTCCTTTCAGTGATTATGCGGAGGCGGTGCCATCGGTTGTGGCAAATAGTGTAATAACATCCCAAATTATGATGTCACAGTCGTCGAAAGAAAAAATCTGTTTCATCACCATATTGTATTGTACGGTGGGTTGAAGTGTTCATACATCTTCTTCAAGTTAATATTTGAAAGGAAAGTAAATAAAGTTATGAGGGTAAAACTTTTAAAGGTGACGAAACAAAAAATATATTTAAAAACTAAAGGAGGTTACTTCCGTTTTCGAAAACAGCGAAAGTGTTTAATACTATAAATATAGGAAATAAGAATTCAGTGGAGAGCAATATATATATATATATATATATATATATATATATATATATATATATATATATGCCCTTTTTGTCCATTTGTCAGAGTTAACCCACCGTAGTGTTGGAATAATGCTTCAGTTTTGTTTCACTCAAGCAACATTATTAATAGAAATATTCTTGCGTGTGCCATTATTCAACTTACATATAATTTTAACATTAGCCAGGGCCTTTTTTCGCTTGATCCTGTTGTTTTGGATTCGTTCAGAACGGATTTAGACAAGAAGTAGCTTTTCCATATAAGTTTGTATGATCTTCCTACAATTTTTGTGCACCAATCATATTATTCTTTTTTTTATTTTTTATTTGTTACATATAAATAGTCTCGAACTTGCTATTAATTTCAGTGTTCCTGAGGATGTCATTAGACGAAAGCGCTTGAGCACCATTCCGTGTTTTCTTTTTCCTTCGAGGTTATTTTCATCATAAATATTATTCACGTGTTACTTTCGTTTCGTGAAATAATGTTCACATACAGTGTATATATATATATATAAATTATATATATATATATATATATATATATATATAACTTATATATATATATATATATATAATTATATATATATATAATATATTAACGCCATGCATAATCACAGTTAATAAATTGATTCCTTTTTTTTTAGGGTTTCCAAAAATATAAACTGTAGTACAGTTAAGAACAATTACGGTAACTGATGAAGCTTAAATAGTTACATTCGTGGGTGAGATATTTAGAACTTAAAAATTTTTGTATTAAAAAACTTTAATAAAATTTAAAGAAAATAAGGAGTCCTTTTCAGTATTCCGTAAGCAAGCAGGAATACACACGCAAACTAGGGCTATGCAAAAATACTATGAATATATTAAAAAAAACTGGGAATATATAAAAAGCGAAATACTGTAGGCCTATACATAAAAAACTTGGAATATAGAAGAAAGTGAGGATACATAAGAGACTGGAATATACAATATATTTTTTTAATTTAATATTTCCCTCTTATTTAAAATCGTTCTAGTAAAAGGTTTTTATCTAAAGTTTGCATTTTGATAACTGTAAATTCTTAAATAAACCCATTTTTATAAATTTACTATCAAATTATTTCCTTTCTTTACAAAACTGTTATCCAAATGTAACAGAGATAAGATATACTCATTTCTTTTATATAAAACGTTAAATACACCTAATCTCGGACAAACTGATACCAAATACATTTATATATATATATATATATATATATATATATATATATATATATATATATATATATATATATATATATATATATATATTTGACATACGCTTTAAGGAATTAAGTTTTTGAAAATGGAGATGAAATAACAGTTAAGGTCCAAAGAGCTTAGTGAAGGTATGCGAGGTCAAATTGTCTCTCTGGGCACAGATGGGCACAGACAACATTTCACTGCGGCGCAGTTGCAGGTTTTCACGGAAGCTGTGCAAAGACTATTGGGATCAAGTAGAGATAAGCACCCCCCTTCTTTAATTAGCCTTATAAGGCTAACTAACGAAAATATCACGACCTAACAGTTGACTTAACGATTGGTTAGGTTAGGACGTGATATTTTCGTTAGTTAGCCTTATAAGGCTAATTAAAGAAGGCTGGGGGTGCTTATCTTTACTTGATCCGACTATTGCTTAGTTTAAGGAAGTTTTACTTCAAGAAAGACATGAGGGAGGCATTGTGTCCGCGAGACAATTATATTAGGAATACTCGAAAAGGAAAAACGAGCACATACCGAAAACCACGATCTAACACCTGCTGAAATGATATGGAACATGATGCCTGACTTCTCAGTGTTTCTGATGAAGATATAACAGGCAGTTTGACTAAATCAATGCGTCGAAAAGTTTAAAATGTTCTTCGTCCAAAGGGCGGACATACTGTACATATTACTCACGACTCGAATGAGCGTCTCACATTTTCGTAACAGCTACATTCCATATCCAGTACGTGTTGCAATAGTTGTAAAAAGATATACTGCAATTACTTTGGTCCTATTTATAATACAGGATGAGCGGAAAGTTCTTTTGTATCCATGTTGTAGTACTTAGGGTTGGACTTCTGTACATATTGTATCATTTAGGATTATAAGAGTGTTAATTTAGATGTTTTGGGCCTATATATATATATATATATATATATATATATATATATATATATATATATATATATATATATACACAGACAGTAGATAGATAGATATATAATAATAAATATGTTCACTTTTATTATTAACAAAGGTATTCTATAGATTGAACATCGCAACTTTGGGGTGCAAATTAATTGCATAACTAATCTATTTCCTGTTTTGAATTTTAATGACATAGCTACATGTTTGGTGTACTTAACACTACATTAAAACAATTCTCAGCTTGTTAACTTCGTGTCGCACTTAGGTTGCCAGATTCCGCTATATAACGATGACATTTAATTGAGGTTTTTGAAGGTTTCTGTCACGCCCATTAAAACTCAAATTTCAAGGTTTTAGAACCCTGTTCGGAAAGTGTTCTTGCTGAATACAGTTACTGTAATTCCGCTTAAATTAGGATAAATATTGTTTAAAAATCATAATTTCATGTAACCTTAATATTTACCAGTTTTAAACAACTCTCTCTCTCTCTCTCTCTCTCTCTCTCTCTCTCTCTCTCTTCTCTCTCTCTCTCTCTCTCTATATATATATATATATATATATATACAGGGTGTCCCGTAAGTCTGGACCCATAGGGAAAAATAATAAAATTACAAAATAGTCCAAAAATTTATTACATAATCTGTTCAAAGTGTCCGCCGTTGTGTCGCACACATAGTTGAAGACGCAATCTCCACTGCGACAGCACTTTCTGAATCACAGTCGCAGAAATTTCTTGACACGCCTCCACAATGCGTGCTTTAAGGTGGAAAATGTTCTGAAGTTTGACCTCGTACACTTTGGCTTTCAAGTGGCCCCACAAATAAAACTCCAGCGGAGTAAGATCATAATAAAAAAATAATAAAAATAATAATACAAATAATAAAAAAATATATTATAAATAAATTTTTGGACTATTTTGTAATTTTATTATTTTCCCTATGGGTCCAGACTTACGGGACACCCTGTATATATATATATATATATATATATATATATATAAATAAGAGGCCTTCGTTTGACAGCGTTTACTAAAAAGGAGTGATCAGTCAATATTAAATTTAACTTAAATACGAATAGCCCTTTCTTGAAGACCCTATATAGGGGCCTACATAGTTTAAAAATATATATGGGCCTAGATATAATACATAAAAAATTGTGAGAACGCTAATAAAAGGACCCCAAACAAACAATTACCCAAATAATTATATACAGTTTTCCACTTCCTTCAAGAACCTTTTTAATTGTAAACATGCCCTTAGACATCGCCTATAAAATAGGAACAAAATTTAATAGTTAAAGGCGCTCTATAAAACGCCATTCAGCATTCTCTTATATATTTTGTAAGCATAAAATGCCTCTCAAAATTACGAATCAGAACTTTAAAAGAAAAGGAAAAAACCTTTTGATTTTAAAATGAGATCGAAAGCTGTTTGTCTACTGAAGACTCAAAGGAACTACACAGACGACGGACAGCAGTACCGCCCAGTGAAAGTGAAAGAGACAGACAGAAAAAAGAGAGAAAGGAAAAAATAGAGAAAATACTACCTTGAAACGAGAGAGAGAGAGAGAGAGAGAGAGAGAGAGAGAGAGAGAGAATACCAATGGAAAATCACTGTAACAAATGAAAAAGAAAAAATTTGAGAGACAAAAGACAAAGAAAAGAAATGCGTCAACGAAGCTGTGCAACAAAGACAACAGGAAATAAACGTATGGCCAAATTAAGAACAAATAAGAATTGGGTTATAAATAAAAGACAATTGAGAAGAATTTAAAGAAAGAAAGAGTAATACAAAATAATTACAAAATAAAAAGCAGGTATACATTATAAGTTTCATGTATATGGTAAATATGCATTGCGTAGCCAAATATTTTTTGGCAATGCCCACGATCTCTGATTGGCCAAAAGTTGGTGATGTGGGAAATTACTAACCAACCATGAACAACCACCTCACCATGTGTACGCCTAACTTGGGAATAACATTTACTCTGATTGGTTCAACGAATGTGAGGGGTCTCTCACTATTTAGACTCCAAAATCTGATGGCCACGAAACTATATATATATATATATATATATATTCGAGTGTTGGGATGTGGTGACCCCACTGCCCGCCGAAAGGTACAGCTCGTTCCTATCTTCTACGATACAGGAGGGGGAAGGAGTGGGTTGGGGGACCCATCCTTCCCTCTTTCTCCCCAGGAAGGGCAAAAATAGCATTAAAGGGTTGTTTTTGCCTTCTCATCCCAATTCATTGGGAAACGATATATATATATATATATATATATATATATATCGTAGGCCAGAATATACGGGAATATATTCTATATTATATAGAATATAGAATATATCGTAGGCCAGAGTATACCCGAATACAGAAAACATTTTAATGAACAGTTATTTTTATAGAGTATTTCCAATTAATTTCAAAATGTCAATTAAAACCTGTTTACAGTTGATATGATCTCCGCTTATAAAAATAAATCCTTCCTACTCACATATGTATGTGTTACAGTTATATAACGGAATTATTATTATTATTATACACAGTAATTTATTCATGTTATTATTATTATTATTATTATTATTATTATTATTATTATTATGTAATATATTATTAGGCGTTACGCAAATGCATATAAGATGATCTTATTTTTATAATTGCGGAAAAAGGTAGTACGAATTGAGGTATTTGAAACTGTTTCTGAAATGCTTATAAACAGATGCATAATAATTTAAAATACCTTTTGACTAAGTATATACGGAAGTTAAATCATGCCAACCAAAATGATTAATTTGCCCATCATATATTTGTTTATTTTTTTACTTCCTGACTGTTAATACTGTTTTACTATCTACAGTATACTGCTTCTACCTCTTCTTATACCAGTTCACTTCACTTAGTAAAGGACTTTTGCTTTTATTCACTTCATACGCTGCCTGCTATGTTTATTTCGTACCTGTATATTTACAGTTATATCAATAGGATTTCCAATTACGCAACCATTAATTGGCTAATTAAATTCGTTCATTCCAACGCAAGTTCATTTGTTTCTGTAATTTCCAAGTTTTTCTCGACTTTCAACGTTTGCCAGTTTTCCGCGCATACCGAAGCTTTCTTGTGAGCCTACCGAAACTCATTGGAGGCCTACGGAGCACAACTAATGTCCTGTACTTCATTTCATAATAATAATAATAATAATAATAATAATAATAATAATAATAATAATCCGTTAAGGTTTATGACTTACGGTGATTTGAACGCGGCGAGAAGAAGTGATCCAAAATAAAACTTACCTTCTTGCAGAAGACTAAAACGGCTAAAATTATAATGGTAAATTTGGTTGCCATGTTTTTGGTTTAAAACTTTAAATATATAAATATATTCTTCTTTAAAATTCGAAGTGATTTATTACAATAGGTTTAACTTCTATTTTCACTAAGTAAACACTTGAATAGTCGAGTCGAATTAGGTAATTTTATATATAAGACGTTTAACAATTTTTGCTTTAAAATCAGAAACTTCGGTTCAAACTTCAAACACACTTCCTTCCACACAACTTCATAGTCAACTGATTGTACATTGCAATCGGAAAGTTGAAAAAGTCTCGAAGAGTCAACAAGTTTAAAGAGTTGCCAATTAGTTTTTTTTTGTATTTTTTATGGCACCTGGTTGATAAGGTCTACTTGAAAATTTCAGTAAAAATATATAAAAATATATAATCAGTTTTTATTATCTCCTTGGTGAGATATTATATATATATATATATATATATATATATATATATATATATATATATATATATATATATACTGTGTGTATATATATATATATATATATATATATACACTATTATCTCCTGAGTGATTACTGCATATGGAATGCATCGATGAATAATATATAGGCACACACACACACACACACACACACACACACACACACACACACACACACACATATATATATATATATATATATATATATATGTATATATATATATATATATGTGAGAGGTCGCGCGTCTTAAGGTACCTAAGCGCCACCACAGGCGAAAACGTGTTTTTGATGGATATCACTATTTTCACCCTTCCTCTATCGCGTGGTTTAGGTTATGATGACCTTACGACACTAGAAGTATGGTTGAAAACTTATGAAGCGAACTACTTTTTTCACCTCATTCGCCAGCCAAAAGTTCACCCAAAGTTTGGCATAATAAGAAAATCAAAAAATTAAAAAAAATATATATAAAATATAAAATATGAAAATCTATTCCAAAAACTATCAACATCTTCTTTAGTATACTTAGAACTCTAATTTAGCCAAAAATGAACGTTCTAGCTCAATTAATAACAGAGATACTATTGCCAGAACATTGCTGAACTTTGGAGACGATTTCTGACGAATTTTAATTTTGGCGCTTAGGTACCTTAAGACGCTGGGCTGCTGGTGGGGCGTGGTTCGGATTCCACGTTAAACTGTAGGTTTAACCCTTTAAGGACGAGTCCGCAGCATATGCAGTCACTCTTGTTACCAGAACGTATAGGTTTTATTGTTATTCAAAACTAAATATTTTAGTAACTAGTCAATGAGATGATACACATTTTGGGTTCCTTTCTCGACAATTAAATGATATCTATATAAACATGTAGAAACATTTATAGAAACGAGGCATTGTAGTACAATTTATATTGTTATTTCTGGTGGACCTTAAGGTACCATCCGTCGTTAAAGGGTTAAGGCGGAGTGAAAAGCTTGCCTTCGTCAGAATGAACAATTCGGGCTGAAGCTAACCAAAGGTGTATATATATAATATATATTATATATATATATTATATAATATATATATATATATATATATATATTTGTGAACAATGACTGCATATTAACTGTAAACTGATATTTACCATGCAACAACGGCAGTAATCTAGATGAATACATTGATTTGTTGTACAAAATTAAGTCACTATCAGATAAGCTCAAATATTCTTATTGTATAATAATAAGTGATTTTAATACGCATGTGAACTCGGAATTTTTTGAAGAATTGGGTAACATGTGCGAGTCTGCTAAATTAACCCTTCGTGGGCTAGGTGGGACCGACTAACAAAGAAGACTATGTGGGGTAAGGTAGGTTGATTTTGGAACTGTGATCTTGGACTAGTCTAGATAGAAAGGTATTAATGTATAAAAAACGTTGCACCAACTCATATTTGTGAAAATGATTGTAGTTTTTGAGGATTGTTAATTATTTTTAAGCTGTAAAATTGCCGAATTTTAGGCGTAAAATCGCGCGCGCGACATTCGCGCAATGTAAACAAAGAAAATATCGGACCTTATTTCATCAAAATAATCAATTAAAATTCGGCTTTTTTAACAAAACGATGCTTGAAACTTATTGTAAATGCATTATAGATGTTTATTAGAGTATTATTTTGTATTTTTTAATGATATTTACCTATAAAATGTGTATTAAATTAAGTTATTTTATGATGCGTTCATTTAATTGTGTTTATTTTCAGATATTTCATAAAAATGGGTAAAAAACGGAAGTCTGCAGTGTTAACTCGAAGTAAGTGATAGTGCCAAAAAATTCAGTGGCCAGCCTTCCTCTTTGGATAAAACAGAGCCTCCTACCCTCCGCCAAGTTATTCAGTACAGTTATTTCCTCCAAAACAACCACCCGGACTTGAAAGACTATGATATTGCTAAAATGATAGCAAAGGATGTGATTGAGATCTGGCAGGCAGTGAACCCGCGGCTGCCCCTGTATGAGGAATATTATGTAGTGAAAATGGTGGATAAAGTGTGCTTCAAGAAAGCAAAAGAGATAAACAGGAAATCTCTTTCTACAGTCCAGGAGCAGAATCTGGAGGAAAAGCTGGATAAACTTTTTGACATTTCTGCTTGCACCTGTAAGCTACCTGTTCGTCCCTGTGATGACAATGCTGTGAAGTGCAAGAAAGAAAATTGTCAAACACAGCACATAATCTGCACTTGTCCTCCCAGTAAGAAGGTAATGCTATTATTTTTTAAACTTTTAACTGGCCTAACTTAGTGCGATTAGGTGCCTTTTAAATGTAAGGAAATTCAATGCTTGTAATTGAAAAATATCCGCATTTTCCTCCTGTAATCTTCCTTCCCCCCCTGGTAATAGAAATTAATAATCAATTTTTTTTCAGGGTTTTATCTCTTATTTTAGATCCGCTATTTAATATACTTTAATATTTCAGGTTCCAGTAGAGGAGAGGGAATACTTGAGAGATCAGAGGGCCAAAATAGGACCCAAGGACTCTTTCCAGCTGGGATCTGTGGATAAAGCTGCTGTGAAGAGAGACCATAGGGCTGCAGCTGAAGCAGAAAGATTACAGAGCCAGATTCAACAGCAGCAGGAAGTGGATTTGGCCACTTTTGCCTCCACTGGTCCGCTGGGAAAACTCTGTGAAATTGACTACCAAGATCTGCCACAAGTGGAATTCACCAAACTCAGTGGCCCCCTGGATGACATGGAATTTGCTGAGGAGACACTGAATGATCTCAGTAGCGACCAGAGGCTTCTTTTGGAGTATGTGCTTGGAATTTCCAGGGGCAAAGTCAACCCAAGATTTGCTGCCTGGAAATTTGGACCATTAAACCATGCAAGATGGTTGACTTTGGCAATTAGATTGATGTGTCTGTGGACCAGAGGTGCTTACCCTCCAGAACTACAGGATAAGCTTTACCAGGCCATCAAGTTCATTGTGGAAGTGTATGCAGTCAGTTGGTTTGAGATTAAAAGGGACAGCAAGTTCTACAATCAGCAGCTGTACATCTTCAACATGATCCAGAGGATCAAGCAGCAGTCTGAAGAAATCCAGGGTGTTGCTTTCAAGAACCTGAAGTACAATGCTTTTGCCTTGCTGCCCGAGAATGTGCTGTACTCCATGATGAAGTCTGATGACTTGGAAGTGAGAGAAGCTGCTCTCAAGAAAATTCTGTCCATCAGGTAAGCATTTATTAATTAAAAAAAATTTGATTATGGGGATTTATTTAATAAAAAAAGGCCAGAGTTCTATAAATCCCCATAATCGAATTTTTTTTCACATTTTCTTATCCCAATTCCCCCCCTCCCCTCTGATAATGGAAATAATCTTACCTTCTTTCTGAAAAAAATTCGATTATGGGAATTTATAGAACTCGTTTTTTTTTTTTTTTTTTAATTAAGTTAAATTAAATCAGCAATTCTGAGACTAATAGGGATTAAATCTTAAACTGGAATAAAAAATAAATTAATTATTATTCTTTCAGAAGTGGGAAGCCAGCCAAGAAGAGACTGAAGAAGATCACAGCCATCAACAGTGAAGCTACCCACTGGTCAGAACTAATCAACCTTTCTCAAAGTGGCATCTGTGAACCTGCTCTCACAGAAGACTTTTCTGACCAGGAGCTTCAAGAAGCATTGCTGAATGGCACCAAGCTGGAGCTGCCTGATCTGCCTTCACATTCTCAGGGTGTTGAAAGGGCCGTGAAGCTGACATCTGAAGCTTCCCATACTGTTTATGGACTCGAATCAAGGCACAAACACATTCTGGCCAAAGCCCTAAGCTGCCAGATGACCTTCCTTTGCTTCTAAGGGCTCTTGCAGTGAAAATTATGATGATCTTGGGATCTAAATGTGTCTATTTGACTCTGTACATGTTTTTTACTTTTTTTCAATAAAATTGTAACTTTTTTCAGGATTTTTTTATGAAAATAGCATGATTTTTTCGGCCGAAAATTGCAAAAATGCAGTATTTTTCGGTACGATTTTTTGACGATTTTTCAAACGGTTTCCTCAAAAAACGGTTAAAGCTAGGGATCTGGAATTTTTTGTCAGTTATTATCATATTAAGCCCTGACTATCTCGACTAGTCCAAAGTCCATATCTAAAAAATTGCGGAAAATCAACCTACCTTAATATGGGGTCACCCAGACCCCAAACTTCAATGGTGAATTTCTGCCATGTGCTTAAGTTTATATATATTAAAGTTTGTACATATGTTGCCCAGGACACGGCACGTGGAGCCAATTCACCATTTGTCCCTTTTTTTTTTTTTTTTACATTTATTTAAGAATTTTTTAACTTAAAGAATTCAGCACTCAGAAACACTTTTTATATTCACAATATAGATTATAGAATAGAAAGAAATAGAAACATAGAACAGATGAAACAATGTTTACTGTACACAGTCATCACATACATAGTTGGAGTGACTTTCGCAAAGAGGCACATCACATTTTGTGCATGACTTTCTCGTCTTCTTATCCATCTTCCTCGGGCACTTTCCACATCTCTTCCTACCTCCTGGATTAGGCCTTGGCTGGGGTGCTGCTTCTACCTCATCCATAAATGCCTCCATACATGCTCTAACATGCTTTGGCAAATATCTACCAGCTGACTCAAAACGTTTCTGGGTTGCTGGTTTGCAGAGCTGTTCTGCTAAGTCTGCCAGAAATTTCCTTCGCCTTTGATTCCCTCGATACACATCGGGGGTTTTCTCCATGAAACAGCAACTAGCATTGTAAGCTGCAACATCTACCATCCAGTAGAAGATAACTAATGGCTATATGTTTGTTATGCGCTTACATGAGTAAGTTTTGATAAGTCGGTCTAATCGATCAACAGCTCCTTTTGTGGCATTGTAATCTAGAATTACATCAGGTTTGAAAGGTTCTTCCTGCTGCTTTTTTTGGTCGAAATGCATGGTGCTTAATAACAGAACTGCCTTTCTTACCTTTGGGACATAGCTGCATATCATAAGATGCTGGTCCCTACTAAAGCCAAACTTTGATGAATAGAGCTGACGATCATTTGAGGCTTGAAATGATTTAGGTATTTGGCACTTATTTTTTCTCATAGTTCCTAAGAGTGTTAAATTTTTATCAAGTAGTTCTATGGCAAGGTCAACATCAGTAAACAGGTTGTCAGTGGTAACATTTCTTCCTGACTTCACAATAGTTGAAGTAAGATCTCGAACAACTCTTTGGGCTTGGTGGCGTTCTGGACCTTCAGGACCTTTTCCACTGTATATCTGTCCATTTAGAAGATACCCATTCTTAACGTCGGCCATACTCCAAACCTTTATGCCATACTTATCTGGTTTAGATGGCATGTATACTTTGAATGAGCATTTCCCTCGAAATGCGAGTAGAGATTCATCCACAGTTACATATGTGTTGGCTTTATAGTTTATTTGACATACTTCAATAAACTTCTGCCAAACTTCGAATATAGGCGCCAACTTGCCTTGTTCACCATTCCTTCGTTCTGCACGAGTAGTTATGTTATCAAATCTTATTGACCTTTTTATTTCTTTGAAACGGTCACGGCTCATAGAAGCACGATAAATTGGTGGACCGGTCTTAGTACCAAATAATTCATCAACTGGGCGGAAGCTATCTTTGTCCAGCCCAGATCTGAGATGAAGTCCTAGCCATGCCATCAGCTCAATAGAATCCAGCTGTTTCCATTTTTCACCATAGAGAGCACCACCTTTTTGCTAGGAGCATAAAACGTCGATATTGGAATTGACGTTGCCATAAGAATGAAAATCTAAGAAAATTTATGAAAAAATCTGAAAAAAAAATTAAAATAAATTAGTCACATTGCAGGCGAGGTGGGGTAAGGCAGACCCCATTCAAGTTTGCTACCCTGTCACTTCCAAATGGTGTGACATTTTTCTCTTACAATAAAAGTCATAGATGACCAGGCTCTAAAAATAATATTTGAATGAATGGCAGATTTTTGAAATATGCATGGGGTCCAGTCAGGGCCGGATTAACCATTAAGCAAAATAAGCCCGTGCTTAGGGCATCAAGGGAAGGGGGGCACCACAGAAATTTTCAGTGCAAAAAAAAATGTAAAAACAAGATTCAGTCATGCTGAACTTTATAAAATAATTGTAGAAGACAATATTGAGTGTGCCTTCCCAAATGTAGAAATTGCCTTTCGTATATTTTTAACATTAATGGTCACAAATTGCTCAGCTGAGCTTTCATTTTCTCAGTTGAAGTATATTAAAAATACCAACAGAACAACTATGCAACAAGGCAGGCTGGATGCCTTATCTCTACTAAGTATAGAAGCAGATGTGTTACGTAAGATTAGTTTTGAGGATCTGATCAAAGACTTTGCAATTAAAAAAAGTAGGAGAAAACTTTTCAAATATAAATGAAGTGGAAGTATGCAAAAATAAACATTATTTTCCATCTTACTGTAAGTTTTGTTTCATTTCAAAAAATAAAATTTTATTTTATGGTTTATTTTTGTTTATATTTTGAATTACATATATATGGGGCACCAAAATCTTTTAAGTGCTTAGGGCCTCTAAAGGTCTTAATCCGGCCCTGGGTCCAGTGGACCCCATCAGCCCACGAAGGGTTAAGTATAAGTTATGTAACAGTATTAGGTGTAACTTATGGTAATTTTACATATGTTAGTGATATGGGTGGTACCACCAGGTGGATTGATCAGTCTCACTAGTAATAATCTAAAAGATCGAATTGTCAGTGTTCATATTCTGCATGATTTCCTTCTTTCTGATCACAGACCGTTAGAATTATTAATTAATTTTACTAACTTATATGAAACACGACATAATAAGAACTTAATAGGTAAGAATAATCGCATCGATTGATTGAATGTTAATATGCAACAGAGAATAAAATATAAAGACGGAACAGTTCACCTCTTTAATAATTTAGAAATTTTGCATCTTGCTTGTAGTAATCTTTGGTTAAATGATTCTCACTGTAAACTCATAGATCGGTATTATAATAATTTAGTATCCCTATTAAGAGAAGCAAGAAGACCCCTGATTAAATCTTACAACTATCATATTAAGATTATTTCTGGATGGAATGATTTTATTGCCCCTCTGAAGAGGGAATCGAAAGACGCCTCCGATTTATGGTGCCTTCATGGTAGACCCAGATTAGGAACGGTTTACGTGAATATATGTAGAAGTAGGGGTCAATGTCAAGCAGTCATAAGGCAGTGTAAACAGGAAGAATATTCTATTCGAGCATCAAAAGCCTGTGAAGCTAACTTAACTAATGAGACAAAATTTTGGAAATTCGTTAAGAATGAAACGGGTGTCAAAAATGCCCTCCCACGAACAATCGATGGGGTATCGGGGGAGGAAGAAATTGCAAGGCTGAGGAAAAACCACTATTCAAATATTCTTAATAATGTAAGTAGGGCTAATCTTCAGATAGGCTGCAGTGAAACAACCGTGGGAGGGCCCAGGGAAAATACTTTGATATCAGTCCTTGAAGTTAAGAGTCTAATTAAAGAATTAAAAACTGGTTCTGCTGACCTATCGAATGAGCACCTAAAATATGCCAATGACGTGGTGTGTGAGTGACGTGTGTCTGCATATCTCATTGCTTTTCTCAGCCGTACTTGCCGTACTTGCCAAGTTTATGAGGATATACAGTATATCTTGCCACTTGTCAGAAATAAGTAACTACAGGCCTACTGCTGTCGCCTCCTGCTTCTTGAAATTTGAAATGATTACTTATGGACATCTCCTAATCAGTTTGGTTTTAAAAGGTTCCACTCAACTGATCTGTGTATCTATGTAGCCTATTAAAGGAAATTATATGATATTCAAGTACAATGACAGTAATTCAACTATTTATAATTGTTCCTAGGCATATGATAGAGTGAACCACAATATTTTATTTAAAAAACTAGAGGACAAGAAAGTGCCCATCTATATATTAAATTCATTGAAATTTTGGTACGACCACCAATCTTTTACGGTTAGGTGGGGCAATGTAGCATTCGAATGTTTTGGTTCCTCCTGCGATGTGAGGCAAGGCTCCTTGCTCTTTCCTCTGCTATTTAATGTGCATATTGATGGATTAATTGCTTCACTTAATGAGGCAATAGTTGGATGTTGTATAGATAACAGGAGGATAAATAACTTGGTCTATGCCGATGATATGATGTTAATTAGTCCTTCTGCTAAAGGTCTGGATTGTGTGCTAAAAGTCTGCGAATATAATTCACAGAAACGTGGTATTCTTTTTAATGTTACAAAAAGCAAAGTTATTCAATTCTATCCGAAAAGCTTTAATCAGCCAGCTAATATTAGTTTCAAAATGAAAGGTGAATCAATAGAGAAAGTACAAGAATTTAAGTATTTGGGTAAAATTATAACCTGCTCTTTGAGTGATGACTCAGATATAAGCAAACAAAATCGAAACCTTTGTGCTAAAGCAAATATGACGATAAGGAACTTCAGGTTCTGTGCAAGTGAAGCTAAAGATACTCTTTTTCGGACCTTCTGCACTAATATATACGGACAGCAACTATGGGCAAATTATTAAAAAGGGTCTAGCGGAGCCCTAAATTTGCTAAACAACAAATCTTTCAGGCTCCTACATAAATTATCCCAAGATGCTCAGCTTCACAAATGTTTGCTAATCGCAATGTCTCAAGCTTCCCGGAGGTAACAAGACGTGCTCAATACAGTCTTATGCAAAGAATTAAAAAATCACCCAACCCGATGATCCAAGCTATTCATCAGTCCTGCCATATATCTTCTAAGCTATGGAATTCATGGTATGAGAACGTTTGTCTGTAGCTCTACTTCGATATTATTGCACTATTTTTCATGAATTGTACTTCTGTCCTTAGTATTTAATTTGTCATTGTATTTTAATGTCAGTTTGTATTATTAATATTTGTCATATCAACTAATGGTTTGAAAATAAACATTTTCAATTCCATATAACTTTCAAACTTTCAGATGTTTCGTGCGATAATTTTTCATTTCACAGAGATCAGGCTTGTTGCCCTTCTTTATATATATATATATATATATATATATATAACTACAATGACCACGCAGTATATTAATGTATAGAAACGACGTAAGTATAGAGGAGCGTTCTGCACACGAGGAAGAGAAATAACGAACAAATGAAAAATGAGGTGAACCGCCCGGGAATCGAACCCAGGATCTTCCGATTGCCGGTCAGATGCGCTATCTGACCGGCAATCAGAAGATCCTGGGTTCGATTCCCGGGCGGTTCACCTCATTTTTCATTTGTTCGTTATTTCTCTTCCTCGTGTGCAGAACGCTCCTCTATACTTACGTCGTTTCTATACATTAATATACTGCGTGGTCATTGCAGTTAAATGTACATATTCACGATTTGCGAGGGTGCCCTCTCAGGGCATTGGTTTCTGCCCTATGTAGGAGAATTTCGACTTATGACTGATCGAGGCCCGTCGTGTAATGGATAGTGCATCTGACCGGCAATCGGAAGATCCTGGGTTCGATTCCCGGGCGGTTCACCTCATTTTTCATTTGTTCGTTATTTCTCTTCATCGTGTGCAGAACGCTCCTCTATACTTACGTCGTTTCTATACATATATATATATATATATATATATATATATATATATATATATATTATATATATAAATAAATAATATATATATATATATATATAAAACATATATATATATATATATATATATATATATATATATATATATATATATATATATATATATATATATTCCATTGTTCGAGGGCAGCTCGAGGAATTCTGTGGGAGAAACCCTCGTCGTAGGCGCCGTTACTGCTACCCTGGTGCAAGGGTGGAGGATATACAGTAACTAATAGTGTTAACCATTTTACAGACGGTACCACCGAGGACACAACGTATGTTATTCATGTCGGTACTAATAACGTTTTAAATTCTAGATCGGAAGAACTGCTGGCTAGGTATAGGGACTTATTAGAGCGACTAAAGGAGAAAACTAATAAGATTGTTTTAACAGGAATACTTCCTCGAATTATCCAACGAAGCGATTTCTACAGCAAGGCGACCTATATTAACAATAACCTAAAGTCTCTTTGCCAACAGGAAGGAGTGCATTTTGCAAATTTTTGGAACAATTTCTACGGCAGGAGGGACTTGTTCCTCGAAGATGGACTTCATTTTAATGACGTTGGAGCTGCGCGTGTAGGAAGACTATTTCATAATACTGTCTCTTCTTTTCAGGCTGCCGCAACCCGAACGGTCCCAGCGTAAATTCCACAAATTTCCCCTGCGCTCGCGAAGGTGTCGCAATTACAAACAATTTGAAGGTTCTATCCTTAAATGCTCGTAGCCTACGAAATAAAATAAACGAATTTTTTTCTTTAATTGCTTGTAAAGACTATGATTTAATTGCGATAAATGAATCGTGGCTTAGCACTGAAACACGTGAATTTGTAGGGGAGTATCAAATTAAAGGTTATAGACTTTTTGTTATAGACTTTTTGTTATAGAAGTAAAGCACTCAATTCCAGAACCTATAGATTCGACTATAGCAGAACTTAAATTGAATGATTTCAAACTTCTTGTTGCGGTTATATATAGGCCCCCTAATCAAACAGCTGATACGGACGAAGCGTTATATCGTGAACTAAAGAGAATAATCGGTAGTGAGCAGGCTTTAGTTATGGGTGACTTTAATTGCGCCAACGTGAATTACGATACAATGCAGGGAGACGCGGAAGGTAATCGTTTAGTTAATTTTCTCGAGGATAGCTTTCTTATTCAAAAGGGTGGAGAACCTATGAGGTTGGACAGTATTTTAGATTTAGTAATAACTACGGATGATAGGCTAATCACTGATCTTCAAGTAATAGAACCGTTAAGCAATAGCGATCACAATATGGTTTGTCCTCTCAGTAAGTCACTCGAAACCAACTAACTCGACTAAAATTCCTAACTTCCAGCACGCAGACTTTAATAAATTTC
Source organism: Bathynomus jamesi (assembly GCA_023014485.1). Taxonomy (NCBI): domain Eukaryota; kingdom Metazoa; phylum Arthropoda; class Malacostraca; order Isopoda; family Cirolanidae; genus Bathynomus; species Bathynomus jamesi. The sequence goes on along the minus strand of JAJOZX010000093.1, from coordinate 1,238,496 downwards.
GAAATAAATTTTCACACGTCAATTGGGAAAACGTAATGGGGAACTCCACCGCAAAACTAATGTGGGAATCGTTCGAAACGGTATTTAGGACTATAATTGAGGAATGTGTACCGTACAAAATTAAGCGTGCGAAGGTAAACAACAAGCCCTTGTGGTTTACTTCTAGAGTAGGAGACATTATAAAGAGTAGAGATAGGGCTTATAAGCTATATAAGTGCGATAAAGATAATCTGTTGTTACGAAACAACTACATATCTCTAAGGCGTGAAGCGAAAAGTGTAATAAAAAAGTCCAAGCGCGAAGTTAAAATCTCAATAGCTCGTGAGGGTAAAGAAAACCCCAAGCGATTCTTTCAATACGTCAATAATAGAAATCCAGTAAAAAGTGTCTTGGGGCCTTTGAAAAATATAAACGGAGATCTAGTTTCTGAAAACAAGGAAATGGCTACCTTGCTAAACGAATTTTTTACGTCAGTTTTTACTATAGAAGATCTAACGAATATCCCTACGGTCATAGACATAATACCTTTTGATAATGGTAATATTTTGGATAATATCGTGGTTAGTGAAGCGGAGGTAATGCGCTATATTGATAAAATGAAAACGCGTAAATCACCGGGGCCGGATTCCATATATCCCATACAACTAAAAGAATTAAAAGATAGCATTGTTGTGCCGCGAACAAAGATTTTTAATGCGTCTATTTCTGAGGGGTGCGTACCAGATAATTTCAAGTTAGCAAACGTAACACCTATCTTTAAGAAAGGCGATAAAGGTGCGGCGGGAAATTATAGGCCAATCAGTTTAACGTCTGTTGTAGGTAAGCTACTGGAATCAATAATTAGGGATCGTATAGTCGAACACTTAGAATTGCATAACTTAGTTAGAAATACGCAGCACGGTTTTAGGCGAAACAAATCTTGCTTAAGTAATCTTTTAGAATTTTTCCAAAGCGTGGTGGACGTTTACGGTAGTCATCGGACGGTTGATGTACTGT
>JAJOZX010000093.1:1177500-1225000 GCA_023014485.1 Bathynomus jamesi | reverse complement strand
GGTTTAGGGTTATAAAATCTTTTAAGTTTAAGTCAATTATTGTTATTATTATTATTACTATTATTGTAAAATCCTTTAAGTTCAAGGTAGTATTTAAGTATTTAATTAAATCAGTTACACGTATTAAGGTAATAAAAAAAACGTACTTAGAGGACCTTACAAGTAATGAAAATAAATCTCACGATTTTAAAATTGAATTTTGACACACAATTAATTAAATTCGACTACGACAATTACTCAGTATTAATCGAATAAAAAAATATAAAAAATATAAAAATTGAAAATAGAAATCAATTATAAACTATAATGAATTAAACATATAATGTAATATTCTTAAAAATAAAAAAAAAACACGACCTAAATTGAGGTTATGTTCCATAGTACCAAAGAGGAATTAAGTATGGTTGAACCATTTCTCTGGTTGACACGGTTGAACCGGGGTTGGGGTGTTACAATAAAATAAAAATAAAAAAAGCAAAGTTTGGAGTACTACATTCGGGGGAATTGAGTGACTAAGCGGGGGGGTTATAAGTCTGAAATTGACAATTACATCTTTTCGTGAGCACTTTGCTCTTTTTTTTTTTTTTAAAGAAAAGAGATTGCTTGTCACACTACTTAGAACAAAAATTAAAAGAGTTCAAACAAAATTGAGGGACGGCATGTTCCTCATATACATTACAATAATTATCCAAATCGTTACAACCTTTGTAAAAACGGTTTTGGATACAAATAATAAAATGCATAACTATATATTTATATACGCAACACTGGCATGAAAAGAAAAGACAGATCGGTCAATTTCCTTCTTACAAACAAAAAAAAGTTAAACTAAAGACACAAACCGGTCAATTCTGGTTGAATTTAATTCTCTTTTACAACAAAAAAAAAGGTTGAATTAAATTCTTAAATTACATTTTCATAAATTAAATTCTCTTAAACTACAAAGAAAAAGTTGAATTCAATTGACTGCATTGAAATGACTTGGGACTTGAAAACTAACTTGGGACTTGAAAACTAACTTGGGACTTGGGACTTGAAAACTGACTTGAGACTTGGAACTTAAAACTGACTTGAGACTTGGGACTTGAAAACTGACTTGAGACTTGGGACTTGAAAACTAAGACTTGAAATTGACTTCAAAACTGACTTCAAAACTGACTTCAAAACTGACTTCGAATAAAACTGACTTCGAATAAAACTGACTTCGAATAAAACTGACTTCGAATAAAACTGACTTCGAATAAAACTGACTGAGACTCGAAAACTGACTGAGACTCGAAAACTGACTGAGACTCGAAAACTGACTGAGACTCGAAAACTGACTGGGACTCGAAAACTGACTGAGACTCGAAAACTGACTGGGACTCGAAACTTGAAAACTGACTGAAAATGGAAAAGACTGCACTTGATCTCTATCAAGTGGAGACTATTAACCTCTGGGGTTTGGTTGTCCATCTTGGTGCAACCGACTTACTTGAAATGCAATGAAGTATCTTGAAACTGTCTAACTTGAACTCTATCAAGTATCTTGAAACTGTCTAACTTGAACTCTATCAAGTATCTTAAAACTGTCTAACTTGAACTCTATCAAGTATCTTGAAACTGTCTAACTTGAACTCTATCAAGTATCTTGAAACTGTCTAACTTGAACTCTATCAAGTATCTTAAAACTGTCTAACTTGAACTCTATCAAGTATCTTGAAACTGAACTGACTAAAATTGACTGCACTTGAACTCGTGGAGTCTACTGAAAACGAAACTGACTTGCACTTGAACTGCTATCAAGTGAAGATTAACTGAAAACGGAAAATGACTGCACTTGATCTCTATCAAGTGGAGACTATTAACCTCTGGGGTTTGGTTGTCCCTCTTGGTGCAACCGACTTACTTGAAATGCAATCAAGTATCTCTTTAAATCTTTATAAACTCTCTGTAAACTCTCTCTTTCTTAATTTGCAAGTCAATTCAATTCAATAATTTGAAAAAAATTGTAAACAAAAATATAAAATGTAAACAACATTTCACTCGAATGTACACGAAGGTACGATACTATTATGTTTGGTACATAAAATAAAATTATTCTATACTAATTATAATAGTGAAAATAACTGAAATTAACTCTGTGACATTTAACTCTGTGACATTTAACTTCTGTGACATTTAACTTCTGTGACATTTAACTTCTGTGACAATTAACTTCTGTGACATTTAACTTCTGTGACATTTAACTTCTGTGACATTTAACTTCTGTGACATTTAACTTCTGTGAAAATTACTGTTTCACTAAAAAAAAAATGTATCACTGGTGTCTGAAGTGTTCAGTGTTTCTTGTAAATTCTGACTTGATACTCATTATTAACTGTTAATAATACTGACTTTTCAAGTGTTTATAAATTACTTAAAAAAACAAACTGTGTACTTAACAAAATTTCTAGGCGAAATCCTTAGAGACGTGTCCTGAAGACGTGTCTTGCTGGCTACTTCTTGGATGAAAACTAGGCGTGGAGAACTTGGAGTCGTGACACACCGGTTCAAGGGTGGATGTTACGAACTGGAAGTCGTGACACGCCGGTCAACTGGTTTTATCCTGATGCAGGGTAATTTCTATCCTGGCCAAAGAGTGGCCACTTGTTAAAATCCTCTTCTTAAAATCTTCTTCTAATCCTGGTAGTAGGGTCGCCAAATGTTTATCCTGGCTATAGGGTCGCCACTCTGTTATCCTCCTTCTTCTATGTGCTTATGGGTTGTCTCGAAGACTATGGGGGTTCTAGTTGGGAGGCAGCAACGGATATTTCTTCTATAACATTCTAATTCTTTTCTCTCGCTTTATGGGGTCGACAGTTATTAATTCTTCTCTTGCTATAATACTCTGATACTTTCTCTGAGACGACTAAAATTATCGACTTTTCTTTTATAACTTATCGACTTTACTGACTAAGTTCCTCTGAAGATAGCCCAACTCGAGGGGGAAAATAAAAAAGTTTCTCTTACTGTAATTTACTTCTTAAAAATTTAGAGGTAGTGGTCTGAATTTTACAGGGGTAGAGGTTCGACCTCTTTCGACCATGGCTCAGGCCGGAATCTAAAAAGTTAAGGAGGCAAGAGGCCTCTGCCCCCTCCCCGCAGCGGGGCTGCTAACAAGGGAGGTTCGTAGCAGTGACCCAAGCAGAGTCCCGTAATGAAGTGAAGTTCATTTTACAAATACATGTATAATATAAGCCTAAATGTTGGGGGAAGGCAGTTGAAGGTTATGTTCCCCCCTTTTAAACACATGATCAGATGTTTGAAAGATTCCAAATAAAAATTTAAAAAAATAAAAAAACTAATCGTATTTTTTTGCCGAGTCTTCATTTCTGAAGGCGATATCTTTTCGTAGTAGTACATAAGTACAATTTAAGTACACCACTGAGCACATTTTCGTTTTGGTCTATTACAATTATAATTGCGATTATGGATTACTTCACATTCGCTTATGATTGTCCATTACAGTTCTATTAAAGTACATTCTTACATTATATATTAAGTCATTACATTCAATTACAGTTTCAATGAAGTACATTACAAGTTATTATTAATTACAGTTTCATTAAAGTACATTACGTTATATTAAATTAAAGTATTACAGTTAATTACAATTAAACAGTTACTATAACTTTGTTTTGTTTTTACAGTGTTTCATATTAATAGACAATTAAGATGTTAGAAATATAATACAAAGTACATGGGCACATACGGTATGGATTTATATACAACATAATATGTTATAATATGTTATAACATGTTATAAATTTGAAATCAGAGCGAAAGGAGATTTTTATCTTAGAAGCGTTCGCTTCTGTCGTAGTGAGCGGAATTTGATCACTTACCTCAGCATTTATGAATATCTTGTGAGGGGTGAACGCACTTGAAAAAAATAATGAAAAAAAATAATACGAGAACGTATTTGCGCGTTTTCGAACGAATGCATAAAGTTTTGCGTTTCACGAGCAAAATGAATATTTAATAAAATTGACATAGGATAATGGTCAAGATAACATATAGACGTATGAGGGGGGGGATATGGTCGAATAATAGTTATATTTATACTACATAACACATAAATAATGACTTCTATAGAGTGTACAGTTTTTATTATGATGTTAAAGAATTTTCATACATTGAATACTGGAGATATGATGAAGGGAAATTAATGACGGGAAAATGTGACGTCATAGTTATTGAATTTGTACGTATAGTACAAATCATTATTAGAAAGATTTACAAGAACGAATTACAGACAAAGAGTGGGTAGTAATGACTAAGAAGTACAACTACGGGTTCCAATCCTGTTATATGCAATGTGTATGCATAATCTAGGGACGAGGGTGAGATGCAAGGCAATCATAATTAATTATAATAAATTGTGTATGTCCTCCGTGGTTGCGGAGGGGACCTACAATTTTATGTGGGTTCCGAACCACAAGAACATAAGAAATTTATGCAAAAACTGCCTGTACAATGGCAACGACAAATTTTTGCATAACTAATTAATTATCAATTTAAAACTAATTAATTATCGATTTAAGACTAATTAATTATCGATTTAAAACTAAAGATAGAATTTCTGGATCCAGAGGATCAAGTCATAATAGCCTACTATCCACAAATATGTTACACTCTATATCTATTTATAACCAACATGCAAATATATCAGATCCAAAGAATCCAGTCAATTTCATTACGGTATCCATCAATACTAGTACCTTGCCAACGAAAAATAAGTCACGATCCATATCGATTGCGGACCAAGTCAAAATTTACATATACATTCCAATATATATACTTAGGAGGAAAAGTGTAGGTGTGGCTGTAAAGACTGTACAGTAATGTAGAATGTGTGTGCACCCATTTTGGGTCTCCAATTTCAAGGTGTTTGTGGGGCAAGTGAAGATCATGAGTTTTTCAATACCTCACAGTACTATGGGGGGCACCGCTCGGCAGAGGAATCTCTTTAAATGGGGTGTGTAAGGACAGAGAGTATCCCCTAACCCAAGATGCTGCCTCCCTATATCCCACAACACTTGTGTTGAGCTGTGGATCGATCACCACAAAGCCTTACTTTTACTACCTTAAACTATACCCAATCTATCAACATATTTGTCTAATCGATTTTTAAACATGTTTATAGAAGTGCTACTAATTACTTCTACCGGCAAACTATTCCAGGTATTTACTATTCTATGCGTAAAAAAGTTTTTGGCAACTGCTGTCTCGAACCTTCTACTTGTCAACTTACACCCGTTATTTCTAGTCCTATTATATTGAGATATTTCGAAAAAGCTACCTCTATCTACGTTATCGAACCCATTCATAATTTTGAAAACCTGGATTAGATCACCCCTTAGCCTCCTAGTCTCGAGTGTTGTCAATTTTAACTCTTTAAGCCTATCCTTGTACGACTTTGACCTAAGCGACGGAATCATCTTAGTTGCTCGTCTTTCAACTCTTTCGATTTTGTCTATATCTTTGCGCATATGCGGATTCCAAAATTGAATCGAGTACTCCAAATGGGGTCTAACTAATGATTTATAAAGAGGAACTATAATATCGCGCGATTTGTACTCAAAATTTCGAGCTACAAAAACCTAACACTTTGTTCGCCTTATTGACCGCTGCTGTACTTTGTTTCGTTACTTTTAAATCACCAGTGACTATAATTCCTAAATCTTTTTCCCGCTCTACGCTTTTTAATTCTTTCCCTGACATACTATACGCAAAATTACCGTTACGCGAACCTATATGCAAAATTCTGCACTTATGAACGTTAAATCTCATTTGCCATGTGACTGACCAATCAACGATTTTATTCAGATCTTCCTGGATTTTACCTCTATCTTCGTCATTAATCGCCCTACCCCCCAGCTTCGTGTCATCCGCAAAATTTGAAACTGTGCTGACTAGGCCGACATCTAAATCGTTAATATATAAAAGAAAAAGCAAGGTACCCAATACAGAACCCTGATGAACGCCACTCGCTACATTAGCACAACACGACTCCGCTCCATCAACGACCACCCTCTGTTTCCTACCTCGCAACCACTCTTCTACCCAATTTATTACTACACCCCTGATTCCATGAGCCTTAGTTTTTTGGAAAAATTCTAAAAGATTGTTAAGCAAGATTTGTTTCGCCTAAAACCGTGCTGCGTATTTCTAACTAGTTTATGTAATTCTAAGTTTTCGACTATACGATCCCTAATTATTGATTCCAGTAGCTTACCTACAACAGACGTTAAACTGATTGGCCTATAATTTCCCGCCACACCTTTATCGCCTTTCTTAAAGATAGGTGTTACGTTTGCTAACTTGAAATTATCTGGTACGCACCCCTCAGAAATAGACGCATTAAAAATCTTTGTTAGCGGCACAACAATGCTATCTTTTAATTCTTTTAGTTGTATGGGATATATGGAATCCGGACACGGTGATTTACGCGTTTTCATTTTATCAATATTATCCAAAATATTACCATTATCAAAAGGTATTATGTCTATGACCGTAGGGATATTCGTTAGATCTTCTATAGTAAAAACTGACGTAAAAAATTCGTTTAGCAAGGTAACCATTTCCTTGTTTTCAGAAACTAGATCTCCGTTTACATTTTTCAAAGGCCCCAAGACGCTTTTTACTGGATTTCTATTATTGACGTATTGAAAGAATCGCTTGGGGTTTTCTTTACCGTCACGAGCTATGGAGATTTCAAATTCGCGCTTGGACTTTTTTATTACACTTTTCGCTTCACGCCTTAGAGATATGTAGTTGTTTCGTAACCACAAATTGTCTTTATCGCACTATGTAGCCTATAAGCCCTATCTCTACTCTTTATAATGTCTTCTACTCTAGAAGTAAACCACAAGGGCTTGTTGTTTACTTTTGCACACTTAATTTTGTACGGTACACAATCCTCATTTATAGTCCTAAATACTGTTTCAAACTATTCCCACATTAGTTTTGCGTTGGAGATCCTCATTACGTTTTCCCAATTGACGTGTGAAAATTTATTTCGAAATTTACTAAAGTCTGCGTGCTGGAAGTTAGGAATTTTAGTCGAGTTAGCTGGTTTCGAGTGTCTGACTGAGAGGACAAACTCTACCATATTGTGATCGCTATTGCTTAACGGTTCTATTACTTGAAGTTCAGTAATTAGCCTATTATCTGTAGTTACTACTAAATCTAAAATACTGTCCAACCTCATAGGTTCCCCAACCTTTTGAATAAGAAAGCTATCCTCGAGAAAATTAAGTAAACGATTACCTTCCGCGTCTCCCTGCATTGTATCGTAATTTACGTTAGCGCAATTAAAGTCACCCATAACTAAAGCCTGCTCACTACCGATTATTCTCTTTAGTTCACGATATAACGCTTCGTCCGTATCAGCTGTTTGATTAGGGGGCCTATATATAACCACAACAACAAGTTTGAAATCGTTCAATTTAAGTTCTGCTATGGTCGGCTATAGCTATATTATCTTTGATATACAACATAACACCGCCTCCTCGCCTACCTATTCTGTTTTAACAAAAAGTCTATAACCTTTAATTTGATACTCCCCTACAAAGTCACGAGTTTCAGTGCTAAGCCACGATTCATTTATCGCAATTATATCATAGTCTTTACAAGCAATTAAAGAAAAAAATTCGTTTCTTTTATTTCGTAGGCTACGAGCATTTAAGGATAGAACCTTCAAATTGTTTGTAATTGCGACACCTTCACGAGCGCAGTGGAAATTTATGGAATTTACGCTGGGACCGTTCGAGTTACGGCAGCCTGAAAAGAAGAGACAGTATTATGAAATAGGCTTCCTAAACGCGCAGCTCCTACGTCATTAAGATGAAGTCCATCTCCGAGGAACAGGTCCCTCTTGCCGTAGAAACTGTTCCAAAAATTCACATTATGCACTCCTTCCTTTTGGCAAAGAGACTTTAGGTTATTATTAATATAGGTCGCCTTGCTGTATAGAAATCGTTACGATGGATAATTCGAAGAAGTATACCTGTTAAAACAATCTTATTAATTTTTTCCTTTAATCGCTCTAGTAAGTCCCTGTACCTAGCCAGCAGTTCTTCCGATCTCGAATTTAAAACGTTATTAGTACCGACATGAATAACATACGTTGTGTCCTCGGAGGTATCGTCTGTAAATTGGTCAACACTATTAGTTATATCCTCCACCCTTGCACCAGGGTAGCAGTAACGGCGCCTACGACGAGGGTTTCTCCCACAGAATTCCTCGAGCTGCCCTCGAACAATGGAATCGCCAACGAGTCGTATTTCCGGTTCATCAGCATCATCGAAACCTAAAACAGAAAACTTATTTTTGTTATTACTGGTAGACATGTCTTAGGTTTTCTCAATGGGGCTCCATTACGCACTCGAACGAAGGGTTGGGAACTAGGAGAAGAGAGAGGGCTATTAATACTATTTATATTATTAGTAGAAACTGAGGCAGGAGGGGTCGTAACTGGAGTCTCAAGGGATTCTAATTTTGCCGTCAGGAGCATCACCCTTTCTTCAAGGCTTACTCTGGCCTCCTTCTCACGTTCTAACTCGTTCCTCAGCACTTCCAAGTTTGAGCACCACCTGCAAACTAACTGTTCATTATTATTAGCCATTGTAAACGCGTTAGCGGCAAATTTCCCTTCACAGCGACTGCAAGTACTTGACGGGGGTGCCATGCTTTTAATTAGTTAAACAACAAAAAAACAAAAAAACAAAAAACGAGCGTTTGGAAATTAATAAATTACGTAGGTCTACCGCGTTTTTGAAACGCAGAAACAGGTTCTTGTAATACAAATTTATACTAAATCTATATAGAATTAAGCTACCGACAAAAGATCTGTAAAAGAAGAGTATTTATAACATTTATCTGTCCGCGATTTGACCCGACTTTTTTCCTTTTCTTCACACGGTGTGTGACCACACTCTACCTGACCTCTCGAAAGAGGGAAAAATGAACCTTATGACTCCACGTTTTCTGATAGATTTGAAAAACAAACAAGGCAAGCCACGTGCAGTAGCCTTGGTTTGATCAAACAATATAGTATTGAATAACGTCAATAAATGAAATATATTCGTTAATGAATGATTAGTAGCACGAAGTAATTTAGTTATGAATGCACCGAACACTATTTTTTTTTAAAACACTTCAACGAAAACCACTTATTCAATTGATAACACTGGACACTCGATAAAACACGTCTGTATATATAATATATATATATATATATATATATATATATATATATATATATATATATATACCTTACCTTACAAAGGTTTCTCGCGATGATTCCTCATTTCGCGAAGGTTAAGCTTGTCGCCCCTCCTCTCGAGTTGGCTTGGTAAAGTAGCGAGTTGGTTTCTTGTGCTCTCCACCTCACATAGCCAGGTACGCCCGGCTCATCGGGGATTGTTCTGAATGAGGCGTCTAGTCTTCTTTTGAAGATGTCCACTGCAACTCCTTTCGTGTTTATTAGGCCTTTGGGCAACTGATTAAACAGTTTTGGTCCTCTCACTACAAAACTATTTTCTTTCAGGGTTAAGTATGTTCCCTGTCTTGCCTTCAATTTGGGCATACGACACAGTCTACCGTTCCATCGTTGTTTGGGGAGTTATAGGGTTCAGAGTAAGATTGGGGACTAGTTTCTCCATTTTTTTCCAAGTGTAAATAATGGTGTATCTCTCTTCTCCTTTCCAGTGAATATAGGTCTAGTTCGCGTAACCTTTCCCAGTAATTTAGTTCTTTGCACCCATTGATCTTGGCTGTGAAGTTTCTCTGGATCCCTTCCAGCTGTCTAATGTCTTCTTTTTTATATGGGGATGTTAGGACCGAGCAGTATTCCAATTTGGGTATGATCAGGGTTTTCAGTAGAGGAGTCATTACATCCCTATCCCTTCATTTAAAGGTTCTCAATATCTGTCCCGTTATTCTCTTCGCTCTGTTCACTGCTATCTTATTTTGTGTTTCAAATTTCGCATCATCTGTCATTACAACCCCTAAATCTTTTGCTCTGGAATTTCTCTGAATTTCCTGTCCATTTGGGGTATAATATTCCATGGATTTTAGGTCTTCTCTTTTTCCGTACCGGAATAGCTGAAATTTCTCGGTGTTAAACTCCATATTGTTGTCTTCTGTCCACTTGTAGATTCTGTTTATGTCGGTTTGTAGAGATCCTATATCTCTTGGGTTTCTTATTTTTCTAATGATCTTTGTGTCATCCGCAAAGAATGTTACTGTGCTGTCTCTGGTAACGTCCTCATCTATGTCAGTTAGCATGATTATGAAGAGTAGTGTAGCTAATAATTTTCCTTGTGGTGGTGAGCTGAGGACCTCTGATTCTGATGAAGATACTCCATGTACTGTAACGACTTGCCGCCGCTCACTAAGGAAATTATATATCCATTTCCCTACTTTTCCCTTTATTCCCATATATTTCAGTTTATGTATTATGATTCCATAGTCACACTTGTCGAACGTTTTAGCAAAGTCTGTGTATAGTACGTCATAGTTTTCATTACTTTCAAGTGCATCAATAATGTTGTTGTAGTGTTCCATTAGTTCTGATAGGCATGATCTGCCTAACCAAAATCCGTGTTGGTTATCTTTGAATTTTTTCTGAGTTTCCAAAAAGTCATAGATTTTCTGTCTAACTATTCTTTCAAATATTTTAGTGAGATGAGATGTGAGCGACACTGGCCTATAGTTTTTGGCCTCAGATCTATCTCCTCCTTTATATATTGAGACTATGTTTGCGTTCTTCAGGATGCCCGGTATTTCTCCCGTGTCTTGTGATCGTCTCCATATTCAGTATAGGGGCTCAGCGATTGCATTCTTGCAGTTTTTGATCAGTGTGGCATTCCATTTATCCGGTCCTGCCGCTGAGTGTGTTTTTAGTTTCCGTATGGCTTGTTTAATATCATCCGTCGTAAAGTCGAAATCCGTTATAGTTTCCCCTTGTGGCTCTTCTTCAAAGAACGCGTTTCTATCACATATCAATTTGTCAGTTTTTGGATACTGAAAGATGATTCGTACTGAGCTCTTAATATTTCAGATACTTCTGTTAGATCATCAGATAAAGCGCTGTTCTCATTTTTTAAAGGTCCGATAGTTGCATGGGTTTTCGACTTTCTTTTTGCGAAATTATAGAAGTACTTTGAGTTAGCCTTTATCGCTTCTATAGCGTCGTCTTCTTCTTTTTCTGTATGCTTCTCGATTAGTTCCTGTATGATGATATCGATACTTTGCAGTTTATTATTTAATATTTTTCTGATGTTATCTTTACAATTACTTAATTTTGCAGTCACTCTTTTTCTCTTTCGAAACAATGCCCTCTTTTGTCTCTCGAACCTGCTTCTCTTTCCTCTTTGTTGTATCTTTGGGACATGTTTTTCCACAATTTCTAATTTCTTCTCCTCTAACGTCATTAGCATCTCCTCCGTTGTCTTGGCCACATATATATATATATATATATACACACCAGAGAACAATGCTCTTCAAAGAAGAGCATTTTTCTCTGTCATGAAACAAAATTTATATAATACGCATTTTAAGTGCGTATGTTGCTAGAATAACCACTTACTACATTAATTTACTCATCTCACAAGTTAGAATTGACGTAACAGCTCCTACAAATACTCTATGAAAATATACATACACATACTGTAATATATATATATATATATATATATATATATATATATATACACACTGTATGTCTGAATCCCGTACTGTGTATATATATATATATATATATTACTTTATGAGGGTCGACCCCTCTGTAGCATCCCGCCTCATTGGCGTGATTTTGTGAAGGAGGAATTGCTTTCCCATCTCCTCTTACCCTCGTAGCCAGCCACACATGAATGGTCAGGGACTTTGCACAAGAACCTGTCCAGCTAGTTCTTGAAATTATTCAGGTCGGTGTGCTGGAGGTTCCTTACTCCTTTTGGCAGGACATTAAAAAGCTTTGGGCCTCATACTCCGAGGATATTTTCTATCCTCGTTCTCATGGCCTCATGTCCCACCGCAGTGGAACAGCAAAAAATTTGCCCCTTCTCTCATTCCAGTTTGTTTCTATCATATTTCGCTTCTATGGTATGGGACAAAACCCACGAGTATTTTCCATATGTATATTATTATTGTGTACCGCTCGTGTCTTCTTTCGAGAGAGTAGAGTTTCAGGGATTGAAACCGAGACGAATAGTCTTCACCATTCGTTTCCTCTATCTTAGGCGTAAAAATCCTTTGTATGGCTTCTATGTTCGCAATTTCTCGTTTTCTGTATAGGCTTGTGAGTACTGAGCAATACTCAACTATTGGTAGGAGTAGGCTCTTCCATAATTTGATCATGACGTTTGCTTTTCTGCTGCGAAAGCTCCTCCAGATGATTCCCACTATTTTTATAGCTGTTATAATTTTAATGTTATAGTGCTCTCTGAATTCTGCATCCAACGACATTATTACTTCAAAATCCCTGACTTGTGGGTTTGGTGTTCTGTTTCGCTTGCAGGGTTTTGTACCTTTTATTCTGTAGCACGTTGTTTTTATCATATCTTCGAAGAAGTTTGAATTTTTCTTCGTTGAACTCCATATTGTTGTCTTTCGCTATTTTGAATAACGTCTGAATGTCATTTTGTAACTTTTCTATGTCACCTTCGTTCAATATTTCCTTGCATATCTTTGTGTCATCCGCGAAATATGATACAATACAATCCCATCATGAAACGGACATGTTATGGGCTTTGAAAAGTGGACACTCAATTATGCCAGTTGAGGTTTAAGTTTGGGTTTTTGGTTAAAAATACGATAGTTACCCCTTTTTCTTTGATGTATTCAAGTTCACGTGAATGCATCGAGCTTTTTGCTTTTATTGAGGTTCTAAATATAGTCGGGCTAGGCTGCTTTAAACCCTAGATCCTGTCCCAAAGCTGGATCCTATCTGCTTTGCAGATAGCTGGTGAGAGAAGCTATATTTTTGGGGCCTCTTTGCGAGTGACCCATTGCCCACGTCGGGCTAACATCATAAAAAAGATATAGTGTTTGTCATTTACCATTACTTATTCGGACTAGAGTGGATTTAATTTTCCCAGAAGAGTTCCTTGTTCCATGCATGGTCTGTGTATATATATATATATATATTAGTGATGTAGGTCACATCCGCATCCGCATCCGCATCCGCGGAACATCCGCACATTTTCTCGCATCCGCATCCACACCCGCATCCGCACTTTGGGCTGCGGATGTCGTGCGGATGTGGACCGTTGAGATAAAATGTCATTAATAAGCGGAAATTATCAAATTCTACTATATTAATAGAACTAGTTCATTGTGCGCAAAAGTGATGCAAGCGACAAGACGAGAGGCTGTTCTTGTATGAAGTTACTCTCTTGCAACCTACTTAGATCCACGTTACAAAGCTAAGTTATTTTCACCTAGTACATTAGAACGAGTTAAATCATCACTTGGCAAAGCAGTTGAAGAGCTTCAATCTCTTGAATCTGTCGCTTCGCCACCCACCAAAAGAATAAAAGTTTCAGTGACAGAACCAACACCTTCAACAAGCAAATCTATCACAGAATCTGTCTCTCAGTTTCTTGAGTCAAGCAGCAATGACGAGACCTACGCGATGTCAAAAGATGTAGTAAAAATGATCGAGAGCTATCACCAAGAAAAACGCCTGGCTGCATGTGACAATCCTATTAGTTGGTGGAAAAATACGCAGAATATCTATCCATACTTGAGTAAACTTGCAAGGAAACATTTAGCCTGTCCTCCAACAAACGTACCAAGCGAGAGATTATTTAGCAGTGCTGGATTAATATATGATGAAAAGAGAAACAGACTGGCAGCAGAAAAGGCAGAAAAATTAATGTTCCTTAAGCATAACCTTCCTATAATTAAGTTTGAACATTAAACGATGAACATCTTAGTTTACTTTATTTTAATTACTCATTTATAAATATGCCTAATAAAACTTTAAACTTAATATAAATAGTTATCAAGCTAATTAAAGATCTCTTTCTATAAGGGTGGAGGTTGGGGAAAGAGGTCGGTGGGGTGCATTTGAGTTGGGTTCACGTCCCGCATCCTGGTAACACAATTATGGTTTCTAATTGTGGCTGAAACTCAACAAAATATAACGAATTTATTTGCAGACGAATTCACAGATTGATTTCTATATTAGTTAGATGCTTGATATTATTTTATATGTTCAGAGAAAAGTACAGCAATTATTGTACAATTAATCAATTATACTACATTATAGCTACAGCTCTCTCTATACAATAACTTATTATATACGTTAAACACAACAAATCTCGAATATATCCTAAAAAATAACGAAAATGTTGACATCCGCATCCGCATCCGCATCCGCGGATGTTGAAATCAAACATCCTCATCCGCATCCGCATCCGCGGATGTGAAAAAAATGACATCCGCTACATCACTAATATATATATATATATATATATATATATATATACACGAATTCGCCTCAGTGGTGCAGTGGGGCCCTGATCTTCAGGTGATCCTTATATTTGGTACTGTAAAGCAAAAAACAAGAATACATTGTGGGGCCATGATCTTCAGGTGTGGGCACGGACAAAAACTCACTTGACAAAAACTCAACG
The DNA here is from genome assembly GCA_023014485.1 of Bathynomus jamesi. Lineage (NCBI taxonomy): Eukaryota > Metazoa > Arthropoda > Malacostraca > Isopoda > Cirolanidae > Bathynomus > Bathynomus jamesi. The sequence goes on along the minus strand of JAJOZX010000093.1, from coordinate 1,210,331 downwards.
GACAAAAACTCACCACTTAAATGCAAAAGATGACAAAAACTCACCTGACAAATGTTTTTGCGAAATACATACACTCTAGTCTAGATCTTAAGATCTTAAGATCTCAAGATTTTAGACTCATTGTAGATAATTACTCTTCATCTTGTAAATTGTTCTGTTTTTAACCAAATCGGTATACTAATGTAGTTTTGGTCACTGATTTCAAAAATAACTTTCCTTTTTTGGAGAAATGAAAAACAAACATGTTAGAGCACTTTAAATAATTAATGTGTTTTTAAAGAAAATATCATGACTTAACCTAACCAATCGTCAAGGGCGTACAGTTGACCTAACCGGGCATTCAATTGACCTAACCGGGCATTCAATTGACCTAACTGGGCATTAATTTATAACGAAAGATTGGTAGGTTGGTGAAAAATTAATATTGGTTGGTTGGTTAAAAACAGAACAATTTGAAAGCTGAAGAGTAATTATCTACAATGAGTCTAAAATCTTAAGATCTAGACTGGTGAATTTTTGTCCTCTTTTGCATTTAAGTGGTGAGTTTTTTGTCCGGTGAGTTTTTGTCCGGTGAGCTTTTGTCCGGTGAATTTTTGTCCGGTGAATTTTTGTCCGGTGAATTTTTGTCCAGTGAATTTTTGTCCAGTGAGTTTTTGTCCAGTGAGTTTTTGTCCAGTGAGTTTTTGTCCAGTGAGTTTTTGTCCAGTGAGTTTTTATCCAGTGAGTTTATGTCCTGGATTCCTTCAGGTGATCCGATTCCTTTACTATGGCCAGTTTTGATGTTTCATCATTATTTACTAATGTGCCGTTAAAAGAAACATTAGATATCATACTAAATAAGTTATTCACTACTAGTAATACTCTTATTAATGGCCTCATTCACTCAATTTAAAATCTCCTCGAAATAGCGTGTTTTGATAATCTTTTCTTATTTAATAGTAACCTTTACAGCCAAATTGATCGGGTAGCAATGGGTTCCCCGTTGAGCCCAACACAAGCAAATGCATTTCTTTGACATTACGAAGAAATTTGGTTGAAAAGTTGTGCCAATAGTTTCAAACCCATATATTATAGAAGATATGTGGATGACAGTTTCTTAATATTTAAACACTCTCCACACGTTAAACTTTTCTTCATTATCTAAATAAACAACATATTAATATTAAGTACACATGTGAAAACGAAACAAATAATAGTTTACCTTTCCTGGATGTTCTAGTTAAACAAGTTCCAGACCTCATTATTTAGAAAACAAACTTTTACTGGCTTGGGAACCAATTATTTAAGTTGTGTGTTTTAAAAATATAAGATTAGCGCTATACTAACATTATTAACAAGAAGTTACCGAATTTGTTCAGATTACTTTTCATTAAACGAAGAATTTAAATTTTTGAGACAGTACTTTATTAATAATTACTACCCTTCTAATCTTTTTGACAACCAACTAAAGAAATTTTTAAATAAAACTTTTAATACTAAACTCCCTATAACCACAGTACAAAAAGAAACCAGATATATTAAATTACCTTTTTATGGTTATTTATCATTACATATTCGAAATGAAGTATCCAAACTTCTTAAGTCTAGTTATCCCCAAATAAATTTTAGATGCGTCCTTGTCAACCCACTTAAATTATCAAATTTTTTAAAGTTCAAAGACAAATTCCCCAAAACTGTATGCCCTAATGTTGTTTATAAATACACGTGCGACAGCTGTAAGGCTGCGTATATCGGCAGTACTCAACTCCAACTGGAGGTACGCCTTTCTCAACATTTGGGCTTATCAGTTCGGACCAACCGTCCCTTCAGTAACCCACCGCAATCCGCAATTAGAAACCATAGTAATGATAACAACCATCCCCTTTACAAAACTCAGTTCGAAATTCTAACAAGAACCAATAACCTTACAGAACTCTGAATTTTAGAAACTTTGTACATCTATAGAAACAAACCCTCCATTAACAACTATAGGTGATCGCCACAATACAAAGTAACACATGAGCAGCTGTTTGTTCTTCCTTATGTAATGTATTGCACCTTTGTATGGGGAAATTCCGCTAACAACGGTTTAAACAGTATCTTTATCATCCAAAAACGACTACATCTGTGATATTTTTCATAAAGAGATAGAAAGAATAAAGCAAAATTTAGTAAAGAATTCATTCTCTTTATTCTTGATTGAAAGAAAATCCTAAAAGAACTTTTTATCAAAACATTTGAAGGACAGGACCGGAAATAACTTCATTATATACTTCCAATCCCAAATTGTTGGACAAATTGATAAATAAAATAAGGTACAAAAAGAAATGACAGTATTAAAAAGCACATTTTGACCAAAGATAATAAGAAACTGATATGAAGGAACTAAAAACGTCAACGTATGTCGAGAGTTAGCAGCTAACGAGGAAAATTCTAACAGTGGCTGTATCCTCCAGCGCGGGAGGTACAAACTTTGGACACCAGCAGGAAACAACATCACTCATATACAAACAATATATTCGCTCAGTTATGGACTATGCTAGCCCGTGCTGGGCACCTATTATCTCAAACACACACACACACACACATAAACACCTTATAGACAATACAAAACAACGCACTTCGTATCATTACAGGATGTACTCAAACAAACCGAAACATCAACGCGCTGTTGGCCAAACTTCTTCAAATCTTCGTGCAGCGGGCTGTCTACGGTTGGCCAGACTGGCAGTCGACGGCCTGTTGCGTGGCATGTTCAGAATGCCGATCGGCTCTCAGGGCCGGACCGATACCAGCGTGCTATTTTTTTCATTTACGGGGAGCAATTGCGTGCTCCCCGGACTACTCTTACTCTCCGGCGACATTAAGTCTAATCCAGGCCCCACTACAACTTACACATGTCACCATACACAAAGACAAACACAATATGACCAAGAGACACATACAGACGCATAATATTAACATATTACAGTACAACGTAGATGGCCTCACAAACAAAATCATGCAGCTTAGGGAATTCGTACACAAACGAAACCTTCACATAGCATTCATAAAACTAAAACGCACACGCAAAACACCCACCATCCCTGACTTCACGGCGATCCGTCAAAATCGTACTGGGGGTACACTGATGCCACCCTAAACATTACAAACACAATCCAAGCAGATAACACGATAGAAATACAGGCAGTTAACATTAAAATACGCGCAAAACACAACACCACACTCATCAACATTTACATCCCACCAGATAGTTCACCTCAGGTGCCAGCCAATTACAGTCCACAGTTACCCAATATGGCCTCTCTTACAAATGTTAGCTTAGGAGGAGACGTCAACGCTAAAGACACTAGTTGGTACCTGCAGAACCAAAGCAACACCAGAGGCGCCAACATAGCCACACAACTAAACAGCCTCTTTATTCTTAACAATACAGAAGAACATACACACATACCACATCAAGTAGGATACTCAAACTCCTCCCCAGACATAACGTTCTGTTCCCCCTCACTAGCAACACATACACACTGGAGAACAGAAAAACAACTGTCATCAGACCACCTGCCCATCATCATTACAACACGTTCTACACTCTCCCCCAACAGCCTTAGGCACACTTACAGAAATTACAAGAAAGCTGATTGGGAACAGTTCAAAATACAGACTGAAGAACAATTCACCACATTAAACAGCACACCCATCATAAACATCATCATAAACATCGTCAGCCAGACTCTGTACTGAATGGACGCATTTCCTGAGCTCTCTGATATTGCATCTACTTTTGCATATTGCTGAGAATTTTACTTTTGGAAAGTTTTGAATTTTATATACTTGCGTTTATATTCACATTGTTATAGTTAAGTAATTGAATATTAGTGGTTTTTAGCGATTTAGAAGTTTTCATAGCGTGCCGGATTAATTTAATTTAAACTTGTGACCGGTTTAAACTAATTTTTAACTGCGCGATGCCGTCGCAGAAAGCGTCGTGTGTTAGGTGTGGGGTAAACCGGTGGTATTCGGAATTTAAAGATTATAACGGCGGTCCTACGGCAATTACCGAGAGATCAGTTTGTTTCTTTTGCGAGTTAATGGAGGAAATAGTTGACATAAAACGCAGTGTACGTGAGGTAACGGAACGACTTGCAACGCTTGATGAGGGCAGGGGTAGGGCTACGGTTGACGAAAGCCGAACCAATACTAACTTTGAAGACGTTAGTAATTTGAAGGGTGAGGTGCGTAACCTAGTTTCTAGTTTAGGTAGCTTGTCGGGAAGGTTGGATAGAGTTGAGGAAGGGGTTAAGGTTGGTCCGAGAATAGTAGATGCGGAGGGATTTAGAGAAGTTAAGGGTGGAGCTAGGCCGCGTACGTTAGGTGATAGGAATCCCCCCCCCTATCGAGGTTTCGAACCCTTTCGCCCATTTGGAAAGGGACGTGAATGAGGGGGAAACTATTTTAATTGGGGACTCTTTAGTGCGCCACATGGACAAAGAGTTCGTTGAATGGCATCCAACCAAGAGGAGGAGGGTCTGTCTCCCAAAGGCCAGGGTTGACAGAGTTAGAGACGAAGTGGATAGGATTGACGTTGCCTCCCGTCACTCGATGATGGTAGGAGGCAACGACTCGTATAGGCCCGATACGAGAGTGCCTGACCTTTTGGAGAGATATAGGGGGTTAATTAGGTCCCTGAAGGCGAGGTCAGATAGGTCTTTAGTTCTAGGTATTACCCCTAGGCACGGGTTGGGTCTTAGGATTACGTCAAAAACAATATTTTTTAATAATAAATTAGAAGAGATTTGTGCTGAGGAAAATGTACCCTTCGTAAAGCTGTGGTCCGAATTCAGTGATCCTAGCCTTTTTATAAAAGATGGGGTGCATTTTAATGAAATAGGTAATACTAGGCTAGGTAGGTTAGTAGACGAAAACGTGCGAAAGCTCTATAGGTCGAAGCCTTCTTTAAACGTTGTGGGTCCGGGGAACTTGGGCCCGACGTGAAAAATAGTTTAAAACACCGGCCAGTGGTAAAAAATAACTTAAACGTCTTTTATTGTAATGCGCGTAGTATCAGAAATAAATTAAACGAATTTAAGGCAATAATTTATTCCGGCAACTACGATATAGTTACTATCACTGAAACGTGGTTAAATACCATGACTCGGGACTTGTTGGGGAACTTGATATACCGTGTTCTAAACTCTTTACTAATGATAGGTTACATAGGTTTGGTGACGGCGTTTTGCTGTACATTCGTAATTCCCTTAGGGCTATCGAGGTTAAGATAGATTTTCCGGCAGCAATTAATGCAACATGCGTTGGAGTTAGGGCGCGTAGTATTAGTTTTAATTTTGTTGTTGTTTATAGACCTCCCGTTCAACCCTTCGACACCGATACTAGATTTTACTCTCTTCTTGGTAACTTTATTGGCAATCGGAATAGTATAATTGTCGGAGACTTTAACTGCCCTAATGTTAATTACGAGACTTTTACTGGTAATGAGGAGGGTTTGAGATGGATTGAATTCATGGAGGATAATTTTTTACGACAGATAGTTACCGAACCAACGCACGGTGACAATATTTTAGATTTGGTGATGACGAACGGCGAAAATATAATCGATAGTTTAGAAGTAGGCGAGAGTTTAGGATGTAGTTATCATCAAATTCTTAGGTTTAAGTTATCGATAGAAAACACTAAGGATAGCAACGTAATAGAAGTCCTTGATTTTCGTAGGGCTAATTTTGATAGTTTTGCGGATAGGATGAGAGTAGTGGACTGGGATAACTTATTTATGGGTAATGACACAAATTTGCATTGGGAGGCATTTAAAGAAAGTTTTATGAATATTGAAAGGGAGTTTATTCCTCGTAGGCCCAAACACGCTAGAAATCACGGTAGGCCCAAGTGGTGGACTAGGGAAATAGGCGAGTTCATAAACGAGCGTAACAGAGCGTATAGACTTAATAAGCGCAATGGCACGGCAGCTAACTTTAATAGATATATCGAGCTTAGACGTCAGGTTAAAAGATCAGTTAGGAACGCTAAGCGTAATTTAGAGATACTTATAGCTGCGGTTAGTAAACATGATCCAAAAAAGTTTTTTGAATACGTCAATAATCGTAAGCCGATAAAAGATAACATAGGCCCTCTAGTGGATGTTAACGGCGCTTTGGCTTCTGACGCTCAGGCGATGGCGGGTATTTTCAATAACTTTACATTAACGACATAGATGTAGGATTGACTAGTAACGTGTCAAAATTCGCGGACGATACTAAAATAGGCGGTAAGGTTGTTAACGAGGACGATAGAAATAGGCTCCAAGACGATGTAAATAGGATTATGGAGTGGACGGATAAGTGGCAGATGCAATTTAACGTAGACAAATGTAAAGTTTTGCATGTAGGTTCTCGTAACAATAATTACATGTACACGATGGATGATAGAGAGTTAGCGAGCGTTGACGAGGAAGTAGATTTAGGCGTACGCGTATCTAAGGACTTAAAAGTTAGGAACCAGTGCCTGGAGTCTTGCGCAAAAGCTAATAGGATGTTAGGCTTCATAGCGCGTAATTTCGAATTCAAATCGAAGGATATTATATTGCCCCTTTACAAGTCCCTAGTCAGGCCTCATTTAGAATATGCCGTTTAGTTTTGGTGCCCGTATTTGCGTGAGGATATTGATAGGTTAGAAATGGTTCAGCTTCGTGCCACGAAACTAATTCCGTCATTGCGCAACAAGCTTTATGAAAATAGGATTAAAGAGTTAGACTTGCATTCACTCGAAACTAGGAGATTAAGGGGGGAGCTTATTGAAGTTTTAAAAATCGTTAATAACATCGATAACGTAAATTCTGACAAACTGTTCACTTTCGATAATAGCAATATTCGTAATAACGGATTGAAGTTGCGTGGCAGACGTTTCATTACTAATATCGCTAAAAACTTCTTTACGTTTAAAGTAATTGATAAATGGAATAATCTTCCCGCGTCAGTCGTTAACTCTACCAGCGTTAATGTGTTTAAAAACGGTTTAGATAGGCATTTTAAAAATATTAACGTTGCTTAAAATAAAAAAAACAATTAGCAACAGGAGCTCTGGTGGTGGTGGTCGAGGATGAGTCTGTTGACGATAATGCCAGCTTGTGACATGCCAGCGTGTGATATGCCAGCAACAAAAATTATAAAAAAAAAAATTAGACTAACACGAACGTAGATGTAGCTCGTAGTGTAAACTAACCCACTTTTTGTTTTAACTTTACTTTACCTACTTTTTTTTTTTTTTCCTTATCCTCTCCTTACTTGCATGTCCATAATTCTCTTTACTTGCAAGTCTGTAGTTTGCATGTTATGACAGTGAGTTAAGACTGTGTTTGCATGGTTTGTAAGCGTTCTTATTTTACTTCTTTTCATCTTTCACCCCTCTCCTATTCTCTCCGACTATTTTTCCGACTGATGATGGTTAGTCTTTTTTCTCTTTTTCTGAATAAATGTTAACCCACGAGTGATTGGTGTTGCTACTTACTTAACCCCTTATTCTCTTCTCTTAACCCCCTACTCTTTCCTTTCTCTCGGGCTAACCTTAGAGTGGATCTTAGGGTCTTTGTTAGCCTTAGCTTCTGTAGATCTGAAGACATTTAATCAGATCATCAACAATGCAAACAAATACATACCCGAGGGCAACATTAGGAAATGCAACCCAAATTACACTAGAGAAATAGCCCACCTCATAAGGCAACGTAACAACCTCAAACATAACACAAACACCACACACACACACACACAAGCCATAAAACAGCAGAACAACAGCTCAACACAGAAATAAACAACAAACTCAAAGAAAATCAAACAGAAACATTTAGGGAATTCATAACAACACTAAACCACTCCACAGATACATCCAGGCTATACAAGACTATAAACAGCATTACCCACTCTAACAGCGGCATTCACACCTCACACGCGGCTATCTGTCGCAGCCAAAATAATATCCCAACATATACACAACAAGCTAACATTCTAGTTAATCACTACGCAAAAATAAATCACTTAAACAGAGACAACAACCAGAAACACGCAGACAGACAAACAGCCAGACACAAGAAAACCAACAGACTCGACACGACCATTACACCCTTCAATACAGACCAGACCACCAAGATCATCAAAAACATTAAGAATTCGAAGGCTACTGGACCAGACAACATATCTAAAATACGCCTTAAACACTTGGGCCCACAGGGAATACTAGCCCTCACAAACATCACCACATATTCATACCAACACTGTATTATTCCTGACATATGGAAACAAGGTAAAATTATTACACTACTCAAACCAAACAAAAATTCAACAGAACCAGTTCCCTATAGACCCAATACTTTACTATGCATACCTTCCGAAGTAACAGAAAGACTAATCTTACAAATCACCAACCCACACATACCACTATCGCCTACTCAACATGGATTCGGACCTCACCACTCAACCATGACATTACTCACTAACCTCACGCAGCACATCATGGATGGCATCAACTCCAGACGACCAGCTCAACGTACCAACAATAGACATTAGTAAAGCATTTGATGCTATCCCACGCTTCCTTCTCATAAACAAAATACTCAACATAAACATGCACAATAACACCAAAAGGTGGCTGAGCAACTATCTTTCAGGAAGATACTCACATGTCACATTTAATGGCAAGTCATCCAAAAACAAGCTTTTCCGAACGGGGTCCCTCAAGGCTCTGTTCTCTCACCAACACTGTTCAACTTATACATGCATGACATTCCAACACCCATAGATAACAAGCTTACCTTATCATCATATACAGATGACATCACTCTAACATCCACCAACAACAACATCGACACTGCTACAAATAACCCACAAACATACATGTTATTTTATTTATTTGTCGGGTTCGAAATCCCAGCTGAGCCGTGAACGGCCAAATTCTAAAGGGCAAGTTCTACCTAAAGCCCAAGTTAAGCTAAATTAAAACTTACGGATTTGAGATCCTATTAGGTCCTACCTCAGGGTAACCTCAGGGTTGCTGACTCGATGCGGGCCTACCTTAGACCTTAATTACATGAACTTAAAGTAAACAAAAGGGTACTATTTGTGGTCTTCTTTCTGAACCTTGCAACAACAACGCAACCTGGACTATTGCACGATGCAACAATCATGTATCTAAACAACCAAACTGAATTGCAAGAGAGCTCTCTATCAGACCACACCTTTACGTACGACCTTCCACAAACGAGTAGAAAAGACGCGCAGCATCCCAAAATGATGCCAACAGTGTGACCAAACAATGATGCCACAAGAGCTCAAAAATGCTAGCTCTAAATTAAGTTAATTTTTCACTAACCTTACAATTATGAGATGGATATATATACACCTTAACTTAATATATATACAAGCAATGCTGCATCAATCAGCTTAGTCATCGTATCGCCTTGGGACAACAATGGTTCTTCCTCTTCTAGATTTTCTAACACTCCCCACCGAAGAGGCATTGTTGTCATTACCTTCTGCAAGGTTAGCCAAGCCTTCTTCATGAGGCTGTAACTCAAATGTTTCATCTTGACTATCTGTGTTTTTGCTGATTTCTAAAGCATAGAGTTTTTGTATAGGTCTCTTTAACTTTCCTCCTGAAGTCTTTACCAGTGCAGACCTAACTAAATTGTCTTTGCCAACAAACAACTCTTCAATTATGCCAAGCTTCCAGCATTGCCTTGGTCTTTCATCCCCAATCATTACCACTTCTCCCACCTTGATACAATTTGCATTGGAGCCCTTTACCTTGCTTGATGGGTAATAATTGAGTTCTGGCAAGTATTCCATCTGCCACCTCTTCCATAACTGATCTTGTAGCTCTTCAAGGTACCTGAACCGTCTGGTTAACTCTCCTTGAGTGCTCTGGATAGGCTGCAAGTCTTCTGGCACACTGGGGTTTGATGTTAATCGTTTACCACAAAGAAAATGATTTGGTGTCAATGGCTCTGCATCCTGCCTACTGTTGTAAACAAAAGTGATAGGCCTACTGTTCACCATTGCTTCTACTTCACATAAAACAGTAGAGAATTCTTCTTTGCTCAAATGAGCATTAGCTAAAAGTTTCTTTAATGGACACTTTACACTTCTCACTAGCCTTTCCCAAAATCCTCCCCACCATGGTGCTCTCTCAACAATAAACTCCCACTGTACCCCTTGGTGTGAAAAGTAGGATTGGAATCCTTCCTCTTTCAGCAAGGACCAAATTTCTTGGAGTTCCTTTGCAGCCTTTTTGAAGGTTTTTGCATTATCCGATATGATTTTATTTGGGAAACCCCTTCTGTTCACAAACCTTTTAAAGGCCAAAAGAAATACATCACTACTTAAGTTGCTTACCAACTCCAAATGGATTGCTCTGGTGGTAGCACAGGTGAAAAGACATATATAACCTTTGTTAGACTCCCCTCGCTCATACACATAGACTGGCCCTGCAAAGTCTACTCCCACTACATCAAATGGGGCAGTATAGACACACCGTTCTCTTGGAAGTGGAGCCACCTTTTCATAATAAGGCTTTGCACTCCAACGCTTGCAAACCACACATTTATGCAAGACCTTTTTCACTACTTGTCTAATTTTGGGAATCCAAAATTGTTGTCTAATCTCTATTATCACTTCTCTAACTCCAGCATGTAACAGCTTATGATGAGTATCCAGGATCAAAAGGTCCACAAAGTGCCCCCCAGAAGGTAGCAAAATTGGATGTCTTTTCTCCTCTGGAAGCCCAGAAAACTGTATTCTACCTCCTACTCTCAATAAATCCTGATCCAAAAACACATCCAAACCCTTGAGCGCAGAATGTGTTGGTAGAACCTGTAATGGATGGCTGGTGAGCAATTCCCGCTCTTCACCAAATTTTTCCTTCTGCGCATATACCACCCAGTATTTCCTGGCTTGCTGAATCTCATTACTGTTCAGAATTCCTTCCCTTCTTGTTTCTCCCTTAATGTTGTTGGTAAATCTATATATCCATGCTGTCACTCTTAACAATCTTTTCAGACTGCTAATGTCCTCAAGCCTCAATATGGGGTCCTGCTGCATAACTTGACAACTGTTCACAGCGCATTTTCTCACCTCACTCACCCATGCTTCTTCAGCCTGGCATTCTCCTACAATAGGCTGATTAGAAGGCCAGTTTTCACTTCCAAGTTTTAGCCACTCTGGCCCATTCCACCACAAACTTGATTGTGAAAGATCTTTCACCGAAATTCCTCGTGTTGGTAAATCAGCGGGGTTTTGGATGCCTGGACAATGCTTCCATTGCTTGGGATCTGTGTGCGCTTGAATTTCCTCCACCCTATTGGCAACAAATGGTTTCCATTTCCTTGCCTGACTTCTTAACCAGTGCCAAACTATAGTGGAGTCTGTCCAATAATAGCTTGGAATTTCATAGAGGGCCAAAGACTTTCGCACTGTAATTGCAAGCCGACTAGCAATAACGGCACCCATCAATTCCAACCTTGGAACAGAAAGCCTTTTCAAAGGTGCTACTCTACTCTTTGCAGCAACCAACCTGCAACTTACTTCCTCTTGCAATGCGCCTCTTATATAAATACAAGTTGCATAGGCTTCCTCACTTGCATCACAAAAGATGTGCAGCTCCAAATTGTCTGGACTATTGTTCAACTCTCCAAAGTACCATCTTGGGATTTCAATGTCTCCAAGATGTGCCAATTCTTTGAACCAATATTTCCACCTTACCACCATATGATCAGGTAACTCTTGGTCCCAACCAAGTCCAATTTCCCAGAGGCTCTGAAACCAAATTTTTGACTTTATCACAAATGGAGCCAGGAATCCAAGAGGATCAAAGACATTCGAAGCCAAACTAAGAGCTGTACGTTTTGTCCACCTTGTCTCATTCTCGGCCAGCTCTACTAAAGATTTCCCATTGAAGGTAAACAAATCATCATCTTGCTGCCAAACGATGCCTAGCACCTTTGCGTCTATTGCCCACAACTCCTTAATACCAGAATCCTCAATACTTTCTGCTGCATCAGGTACTACAGAGGAATGACTCATAAACTCTTGTAATTGCGAATGATTGGTCTGCCATTTTCTGAGCTCCATGCCAGCCTCCCTCATTACAGCTCTAGCCTCCATGAATATCTGTTTAGCCATTTCTGTATTATCCACGGAACATAGCAAATCATCAACATAAAAATTTTTCCTTATGTGTTCAATAGTGTTAGGATAGACTTCCGAATATTTCTTAAAATGGTACTGCATAGTAGCTGCCAACAGAAATGGACTAGAGCTGAGGCCAAACAACACTGACTTCATTCTATATGCTTGAACCTTAGGTTCATTTTCCAACAAGTCTTTCGTATCCACCCACAGATACCTTACTGCATCTCTGTCTTCTGGTTTTAACTTTATCCGCAAAAAGGCTTGCTTCACATCTGCAGTCAATGCTACTCTACCAAACCTGAATCTCAGTAACAAGGAAAATAAATCTGCATTTAAATTTGGCCCAGCATCCAAACAGTCATTCAAGGACACACCACCTTTGTTCTTGGCTGAGCCATCAAAAACTACCCTCAGTTTGGTGGTAGTTTTGTCTCGCCGTACCACTGCATGGTGTGGCAGATAATGTGCCTCCTGGCTCACCAGCTCACCTTGCACCCTTTCAGCATAGCCCTCCCTTACATAACTTAGGATGGCCTCATCGTATTCAATTAACAACAACTCATTTTTTCTTAGCCTGTACAATGAAGTCTCCAACCTCCGATTAGCTAGCTGAAGGTTTGAACCGGGTTTGCAAGAATCCTTCCATGGTAGGCCAACTTCATAGCAACCATCTCTAAACCCAATCCCTTTTTCAAATTGCTCTAAAACATCATTGTTCACTGTACTTACCTGGTTGTCCTTTATACCAATAGATTCAAGTTCCCAAAACGCTTTCAAATGCCTTTCCAGACCATGGCTGTTCTCCTCAATCTTAACAAAAAGAGCCTTAACTTCCATTTCATTGCAATAACTACCATGTAGCATCCAGCCTAGCTTACTTTCAATAGCTACCGGGCCTTGAGATGTACGGACAATATTACCAGTGATGAAGTCCCAATAATAGTCAGCTCCAATCAAAAGACTAATATCTTCTGTTCCCTCAAACTTATTATTGCCCAAATTAATTCCTTTAACTTGCAATTCTTGGACACATGCCATATCTAAACAAGTAGTGACTGGAGCACAAAGTTCCTCAATCTCTACAGCTTGGACCTTGATAGTGGGACTTTGCGGTAACAACCCTTTAACCAGAACTTCTACCTTCTTAAATTTGGTTCGGTTTTGAACGGAACCCCCAAACCCAGAAATTCTTAAATTTTCCCTCTTAAGTTCTTTAAACTTCAATTTTCTAGAAATTCTGGTCTTAATAAAACTACACTGGCTACCACTATCAAACAACACTCTTACAGTAGCTTCTCCCTCATTCCCAATTAATAAGGGTGCAGTTGTTTGCAATAATCCCCCTTTACTTTTACTCCCTTGCATAGCAGTGGCATGTGCCACTGATGTCTCTACTTCTGGGGTAGGCCTACTAAGAGTGTTTTCACACAATAATGGCTGATGCCTACCATGACATTTTTTGCACAAAATTTTAAACTTACAAAACCTTGCTCTATGACCTTTCAAAAAACATTTAAAACATGCTGTGGACTTAGTTACCCTGTCCTTTCTCTCCTCAAAGGGTAAGGCCTCAGCCACCTCACATTTATATGACTTGTGGTTGCCTTCGCAAAATATGCATTCCTTGATTCCCTTTAATTTATTCTCAGAGGAGGCATGTAGAGCTGACACTGTACCTGGGCTATTCCTTTTTGTGGAAACTTTGGTGCTGTGCCTGCCTTTGTCCCCTTGTTTACCATCCCACTGTGCCAACTCAACTCCCTCTCGTCTTGCTAATTCTGTGCCTAAAAGACTTAACATCTGCTGAAGGGGGATGTACACATGTTCTGCAGAGTGTCCCCTACTTAATTCAAGCAAAATTGAGCTAGGCAATTTAGACTCTAGTGTAGGAACCAACATTATACCATACTTTTCCATTCCTACACCCAAGTTGTCCGGGGACCTAGTTCTAATTTCAAATTCATCATATAACTGCCGTAACTCCTTGACACTATTAGGATTATTAACAGGAGGTATAGCTAAAAGTGCACGGAGGTGGCTTTTAATTAAGATCTCTGGCTTACCAAACCGTTTCTTTAATATATCCCAAGCCACATTATAATTAGCCTCTGTTAATGCTAATCCTGCTATAGTCTTTGCTGCCTCCCCTTCCAAGAGGGCCCGCAAATAATTAAACTTCTCCACGGCACTTAACACTTGACTAGAATGAACTGCTGATTGAAAACTGTCTGCCCATCCTTGCCATTCCTGAATACTCCCAGAAAATGTTTTGAGTACAAGCCTCGGTAATTGAACTACAGATCTGTTAACCTTAACTTCACAAGCATCATTTGTTGAGTGTTGTGTTTCATTATTAGACCTGGTCTCTAACTGTACTGAGCTGCTAAACTCTTTTGCTCGGAGGCCTACATTAATCATATCATCAATAATCTCTTCAAAGTAAATTATGTTATTTTCTATTTCATCCTCTTCTATAAGAGCCTCAATTTTAACATTTACCTCACTTAAAGCAACCTTTTTAGTTTCTAATATGGCAAGCTGCGCAGTCACTAAGCGTAAATCCTCTTGCTCTATGGCAGAATCTATAGTGGCAATGACCTTTGTAATTAGACCTTTGTAGGCACTTCTCCTTTTTATAAATTTGTTCAATTCAGATGCACTCATCTTCAATGTAAACAACCCTTGGGCTCAATACCAAATGAGCTGAATTGGCAGAAATACTTAACCAAACTGATCAAACGCAAATTTTACTTTCAAATAAACTGAATTGCTGGGTGGGGTACTAACCAAACACCAGTATGGAATACCAAATTTTCCACCCCAGGACCTTAATTCAATAATGACCCAAAATTAACCAAACCGGAAAAAATGTAGGCCAAAAACGACAGACGACTGGCCAAGTTTCGCAATTGGGCGACCAAACTTTACCCTGGGACCTTAATTCAATAATAACCCAAAATTAACCAAACCGGAAAAAAAATAGGCCAAAAACGACAGACGACTGGCCAAGTTTCGCAATTGGGCGACCAAACTTTCAATAATAACCCAAAATTAACCAAACCGGAAAAAAGTAGGCCAAAAACGACAGACGACTGGCCAAGTTTCGCAATTGGGCGACCAAACTTTTTACCCTGGGACCTTAACTCAATGATACTCCAAAATTAACCAAACCGGAAAAAATGTAGGCCAAAAACGACAGACGACTGGCCAAGTTTCGCAATTGGGCGACCAAACTTTTTACCCTGGGACCTTAACTCAATAATACTCAACCCGTCTAGGCCTAACTTGGGATACAATTTGCACAATCAGAACTTTGCCGAAAAATAGTCACTGACTCAGTCTTGGGGTAGAAATCCGGTTCTGAAGGACCATGTTATTTTATTTATTTGTCGGGTTCGAAATCCCAGCTGAGCCGTGAACGGCCAAATTCTAAAGGGCAAGTTCTACCTAAAGCCCAAGTTAAGCTAAATTAAAACTTACGGATTTGAGATCCTATTAGGTCCTACCTCAGGGTAACCTCAGGGTTGCTGACTCGATGCGGGCCTACCTTAGACCTTAATTACATGAACTTAAAGTAAACAAAAGGGTACTATTTGTGGTCTTCTTTCTGAACCTTGCAACAACAACGCAACCTGGACTATTGCACGATGCAACAATCATGTATCTAAACAACCAAACTGAATTGCAAGAGAGCTCTCTATCAGACCACACCTTTACGTACGACCTTCCACAAACGAGTAGAAAAGACGCGCAGCATCCCAAAATGATGCCAACAGTGTGACCAAACAATGATGCCACAAGAGCTCAAAAATGCTAGCTCTAAATTAAGTTAATTTTTCACTAACCTTACAATTATGAGATGGATATATATACACCTTAATTTAATATATATACAAGCAATGCTGCATCAATCAGCTTAGTCATCGTATCGCCTTGGGACAACAATGGTTCTTCCTCTTCTAGATTTTCTAACAATACATAAACAGTATACAAGACTGGCTCACACACAATAGACTTAAAGTAGCGCCCACAAAATCAACCATCACCTTGCTAACAAGCAACACAAAAGAACACCAGATAACTCCACAGATTACACTAAACAACACCAACATTCCACACATTCACAGGACCAAAATCCTCGGGGTTACATACAACACATCATTATCTTACGTAAACCACATTCAGAACATTAAAAACAAATGTACGTCAAGACTTAACACGCTTAGGGTACTAACAGACACAAACTTTGGACACCAGCAGGAAACAACATCACTCATATACACACAATATATTCGCTCAGTTATGGACTATGCTAGCCCGTGCTGGGCACCTATTATCTCAAACACACACATAAACACCTTACAGACAATACAAAACAACGCACTTCGTATCATTACAGGATGCACTCAAACAACACCAATAGAACACCTGCACACAGAAACAAAAATATTGAAAGTTAGAGAACATTTAGACATGAGGGGAACACAATTCATGGCAGCAGCGACAACTAATCCACAACACCCTTGCCACTACATGTACAATCATGCACCAACACCTCGCACCATTAAGGTAACACCAGAGAGACATTATAACCAAATACTCCATTCCATACCACGCTCCACAGGTATCACACAGTACAGAAAACACATACACACACACACACCTAACCCACAGAGCACTGACACGACTCGGTTCGAATGCGGTCCTAGGTGCGAAGCCGCCACCCATTGACAGGTCAGAGATCAGCCTGAGCAGATCGGATCGAGTTAACTTAGCACGATTCCGATGTGTACATCACCCCCAACTTACAGACATATAAACACAGACTAGACAACTCCACAAACGACACCTACCACCTGTGCCAGAACACACCACAAACAATTGAACATATTATGACAGACTGTACCGCTCTAGCACAAAATAGAACACAACACAACATCACTAGTGCGCTGAACCTCTGATCCACTCCGGAGAGGGCGATTAGTTACCTGCGTGCCGCCGGCTTGCTCGATCAGGGTGGGCTGATCGGCTAACCACCACCACCACCACCAACTACAACAACAATAGTTCATCTTACAAATTACAGCTTTTCTAACTAACCAACCAACCTACTTTCATAGATATATTATATCGTCCAATGTAACTGACATTCATACAGTTTTCTCTCAGTATTTGCTGAATATGGAGGTTGACGTAATTATTGTGTAATTACCAGTTGAGGTAATTTTAATTTAATAATTTAATTTTAATGATTTTAATTCCTTTTTGTATTGATGTAATTTTAACTATTTACTCTTATTTAATTTTAAGGTTTTAAGGTTTATAATTCGCTGATGATGACAAAAGATTTGTCGAAACGTCTGAAGTACAGTCATATATAACACAAAGATAAATTATCTCCATTACATACAATAACAATTAAAATAAAAAGGATCACCTGAAGATCAGGGCCCCCAGCCTTTTTTAGTTAGCTTTATAAGGCTAACTAACGAAAATATCACGACCTAACCTAACCAATCGTCAAGGGCGTACAGTTGACCTAACGATTGGTTAGGTTAGGTCGTGATATTTTCGTTAGTTAGCCTTATAAGAATGACTAAAGAAGGCTAGGGCCCTAATCTTCATGTGATCCAATAAAAAGTATAACATACTCTCTATATTAAATGGCTTGAACGCCCAACTATTATATAAAATTGAAGCTATAAACGAAGGGTGAAGTATTATTATTATCATATAAATATATACATCTTATTATTATATATTATATAAATATATACATCTTATATTATATATTATATAAATATGTACATCTTATTATTATATATTATATAAATAATAAATATATAATAAAGAATTTAACAGTAATAAAAATAAGACAAAAAATAGCAATAAAAGTGCACACAAAAATACAAAAGAGTAATATCCGCGTACTTGTAAAGGTGTTCAATGGATGAGTGATTTCAAGGGATTTTTGGTCGGTTGTACTTTATCAACGCGATTGTAATTTGTCATAAAAAAAAAAAAAATTTAAACTACGAGAGAAAGAGAAAGAATATATATATATATATATATATATATATATATATATATATATATACTGTATATATATATATATATATATATACACATTATAACTGCAAACACGCAGTATAATTAACGTAAAGAACGACGCTTTGTATAGGAGAATTATCCGCGCAAGATGAGAGCGAAAGAACGAAACAAATGAAAAAATGAGGTACCCACCCGGGAATCGAACCCGAGATCTTCCGATTGCCGGTCAGATATGATAACCACTACACCACAGGCCTCACCCAAACAAATGTCGTAATTCCTCTACATACGCGAAGAAACCAATGCCCAAAGGGGCACCTTCCGCATGCCGTAACATTATATACATTATAACTGCAAACACGCAGTATAATTAACGTAAAGAACGACGCTTTGTATAGGAGAATTATCTGCGTTCTTTCGCTCTCATCTTGCGCAGATAATTCTCCTATACAAAGCGTCGTTCTTTACGTTAATTATACTGCGTGTTTGCAGTTATAATGTATATAATGTTACGGCATGCGGGAGGTGCCCCTTTGGGGCATTGGTTTCTGCGCGTATGTAGAGGAATTACGACATTTGTTTGGGTGAGGCCTGTGGTGTAGTGGTTATCATATCTGACCGGCAATCGGAAGATCCCGGGTTCGATTCCCGGGTGGGTACCTCATTTTTTCATTTGTTTCGTTCTTTCGCTCTCATCTTGCGCGGGTAATTCTCCTATACAAAGCGTCGTTCTTTACGTTAATTATACTGCGTGTTTGCAGTTATAATGTATATAATGTTACGGCATGCGGGAGGTGCCCCTTTGGGGCATTGGTTTCTGCGCGTATGTAGAGGAATTACGACATTTGTTTGGGTGAGGCCTGTGGTGTAGTGGTTATCATATCTGACCGGCAATCGGAAGATCCCGGGTTCGATTCCCGGGTGGGTACCTCATTTTTTCATTTGTTTCGTTCTTTCGCTCTCATCTTGCGCGGATAATTCTCCTATACAAAGCGTCGTTCTTTACGTTAATTATACTGTGTTTGCAGTTATAATGTATATAATGTTACGGCATGCGGGAGGTGCCCCTTTGGGGCATTGGTTTCTGCGCGTATGTAGAGGAATTACGACATTTGTTTGGGTGAGGCCTGTGGTGTAGTGGTTATCATATCTGACCGGCAATCGGAAGATCCCGGGTTCGATTCCCGGGTGGGTACCTCATTTTTTCATTTGTTTCGTTCTTTCGCTCTCATCTTGCGCGGGTAATTCTCCTATACAAAGCGTCGTTCTTTACGTTAATTATACTGCGTGTTTGCAGTTATAATGTTATAATGTTACGGCATGCGGGAGGTGCCCCTTTGGGGCATTGGTTTCTGCGCGTATGTAGAGGAATTACGACATTTGTTTGGGTGAGGCCTGTGGTGTAGTGGTTATCATATCTGACCGGCAATCGGAAGATCCCGGGTTCGATTCCCGGGTGGGTACCTCACTTTTTCATTTGTTTCGTTCTTTCGCTCTCATCTTGCGCGGATAATTCTCCTATACAAAGCGTCGTTCTTTACGTTATATATATATATATATATATATATATATATATATATATTTAAAGAACGACGCTTGTGTAGAAGAGCGTCCGCACAAGAAGAGGAGAGAAAACGAGCCACCTCCCAGGAATCGAACCCGGGATCATCCAATTGCCGGTCGGATATGCTAACCACTACACCAAGGTCCCAGATCAGTCAGAACTCGTAATTCTCCTACATACGAGCGGAATCGAATGCCCTGAGGGAGCGCCTTCTCATGCCGTACATATATACATTTTAGCTACAAACAATACACAGTATAATTAATGTAAAGAACGAAGTTTGTGTAGAAGAGCGTCCGCACAAGAAGATGAGAGAAAACAAGCATTCGATTCCGCTCGTATGTAGGAGAATTACGAGTTCTGACTGATCGGGGACCTTTGTGTAGTGGTTAGCATATCCTGGGAGGTGCCTCGTTTTTCATTTGGTCGTTTTCTCTCCTCTTCTTGTGCGGACGCTCTTCTACCGTTGTTCTTTACATTAATTATACTGTGTTGTTTGCAGTGAAAAAAAAAAATAATATATATATATATATATATATATATATATATATATATATATATATAGAGAGAGAGAGAGAGAGAGAGAGAGAGAGAGAGAGAGAGAGAGAGAGAGAGAGAGTTACGTTCAGTCCTATTTGGTGCTATCTTTTCTATCACTTTCCTCCAATACACAAAATAGCTACTACTTTGTTGTAGATTTTTTGGGGGGTTCAATTTAGGTTAATTTAGTTTTAGTTAGGTTAGGTCAGGTTAACCTAACCTAACCTACCCTGAAATAAAAACAAAAGATAAAAAACTGGGTGTGTAAAATCCTGAGCTGAGGTAGCATGAAGTAGTACTGGTTTGATTCCGACTTTTTTAATTAAAATCGAAACGCGAGTGAAATTCCATAAAATAATCGTTGCGTACGATAAAAGAATGCATTCTCTCAAATTTTCAATGGAACCCCATACTTATCTACCTATCTTAGCGCAAGCGTAAGTGATTAAAAGTTTGAAAAAACAAAAGATGTAACATGTAAGACCTAATGTAACTTGCATTGAAAATGTAGGAGGAATTTCCACTCTTATCAGTATATATATATATATATATATATATATATATATATACAACCCAGGAAATATGCTTAAGAGCTTTCCCAAAAACGTGAAGAGAGAAAAAACCCAGTATTACCTTCAGAAATCGATTACAAACCTTGAAGAGATAAATTCCACAATAAAAATGGCGCATTTCATGTAAAATCATTTAAAAAAAATTAAATTAAAATTGTTTTCATGAGATTTTTTTAAAAATTAATATGCAAGAACATTCTCTAACTTTTGAAATTTCATTTCATATACTGTAATTAAACTTACAACAGATGGATATATAAATGTTATTTGTTCTGTTATATATATATATATATACACACACACACACACACACGGGGCTTCAATAAACCTTAGCCCCCCCCCCCCCCCCGCCCATGGCCTAAACCATTAGAAGTACAGTAAAACTAAACATACCTTACAAAAGAGAATTTAGTCCTGCATTTAATGAGAAACAATTAAAACTTGGTGTTCCCGCCATTGGCTTCCAAGACAGCCTGAATTCGCTTTGGGTAGCTTGCCAAAAGTGACGTGAATAGATCTTGATCGTTACGCAAATTTGCTAAAACAGTTTCAATGTGTTGCGTCATTGTATCCTTCGAAAATCGATTTGCTGCAGGTTCTTGAAACAAGAGACATTCAACCTTGTCCTTTTAACTGATCCAATGTATTCACAGACGTTCAGGTCAGGAGAATTTCCTGGCCATTCTTCATTTCCAAAGAAATCGATCTCATGGTTCCGCAACAACTGTTGAGTGGCTAATGCCTTAAAGCAGGAGGCCTTATCGTGCAGAAGTGTGCCTGATCGACATCCATAACATTGTTTGGGTTTCTTAGAAAAGGAATGACATGCTGGGATAGAATAATATCACGAAAATACTGTCCATCCCAACTCTGACCATTTGGCTTCAGCACCCACATGAGCCTCTTTGCAGTGAACAAAACAAACACACCAACGCAGTCTGGACTTTTTAATAATTCGTGATAATGTTCATTGTCATCGATTTCATCTGGTGTTGTGGCCCACACTCGATCATTTTGGTAGTTAGGCCGATGTGTTACGTAAACAAAAAATTCGTCGGAGACAGCTAAATGCATGAAATCATCCACATCCCAATCTTCAATATATTGGGCAAACCACATTCTGTCATCGATGTTAAGTTGAGTTTTTCTTGGCTTTGGAAGTTCATGCCAAGGCTTTAAACCTTGCCTATGACGGTACAGTCGAATGATCTCACCACTAACGATCTTTCCTCTCAACAATTCGATCTCTCTAGAAAGTTTAACACAGCTGTTTTTGCGCTTACGCGTACCGCTTTCAATGATGTCCTTTGTTTCCTGAGAGAGTGGCAAATTTGGGCGCCCAGATTTGGTTGTATCCATTTCACATTCATCCAAAGTTTTATTCCAATTTCTTTTGACGAAGTCCTCACTTCTTCGCAACTTTTTGTCAACCCATGAACGTGTTATAAAGGTGGCTCCAGCATCACGAGCTTCCCGAAATGTTATTGCTGGTATGCGATCTATCACACGTTGCCTCTCCGAATCACCAATTAATTGAGAAGCCATTATATTATCACTTTATCAGCTAGAGTAATTTTAATACCTGCAATAAATAAAGAATTTTATATATTTTTGTAATCACTAAAAACTATTCCGATATAAGTAAACATGTAATCTGCAAATGGGTGGGGGGCTAAGGTTTTTTGGAACCCCTTATATATACAGGGCGGTCCAAAATTCCCTATCTATTTTGATGAAATAATAGTATTTTAGGATAAAAATGTAGAAACATAATTAGACGTAAATTTATTTATGAAACTTAGGTCTAAGATTCGACGTGAGCACCATCAGTGCCTGCAAATCTCAAATCTGTCCACTTCATTGCGGAACACATTCTGAAGCATCTCTTGGGTTATTTGAGCGACTGCCGCGACAATGCGGGTTCGCAGATCCTGCAGGTCTGTAACGCTTGTTTTGTAAACCTCAGACTTTGTAAAGCCCCACGAAAAGAAGTCTAATGGTGATAAATCCGGAGATCGTGCTGCCCAGGGCCTGTTTCTACCACGTTCAATCCAGCGATTTGGTAAAAGCTCATCAAGGTACGCCCGAATGATGTTTATCTAGTGACATGGAGCTCCATCTTGTTGAAAGACAACAGTGTCGAGAATGCCATCTGAACGAAGCTGGGGTTCAAGAAACTGCTGAAGCATGTCAAGATAAATTGGCCCTTTTAGCGTAGCTTTTGCAAAGAAAAAAGTCCGTAAATCTTCGATCTTGTCATACCCACCCAGACATTAATTTTTGGAGACTCTCTCTCCCATTCGTAGAATTCGTTTGGTTTTTCACTAGCCCAGCTACGGTAATTATGTCGATTAACCTTTCCGCATGTGTGGAATGTCGTCTCATCCCTGAAGAGAATGTGATTTGATGTTTTCGGTATGAATTTTTTTAATCAATTCTGCGCATATGGTGGCTCGTCTTGGATAATCCTTTTCGTGTAACTCATGTAGCACTTGAATATGGAAACTTTTCTTTTTTAAGGTTGATTTTAAAATTCTTAGAACAGTCGTTTTTGGTATGTTTACTCTACGCGATGCTGTGCGAGTTGCCATTCTAGAATTTATTTCGACCACAGGCCGGCTTGGTATATGGCTCGGAGGGTGTGCTGGTGCAAGACGTCCTAAGGGGAGAAGAATACATTGCTAAAAGTCGAGTAAAAAACAAATGATAATAATGAAAAAGACAGGGTTATGTTAACGCTCGAGACTTTTTGTTCATTCTTACCTTCGTAAGAGGACTTCTTTCAGGGTTTTGGCAGAACATCAGCTCCCGAACTTCATTGACAGTTTTCGACAGCTTCTCCGAGTAAAGAAAGGATATGAATTTACCGATGGTCTTGAATTCTTCCTTATCAAGGCTCGAATGGATGTCGCGTCAGGCGGAGGAACGTGTCAGTGAGTGCGGAAAATGTCTTCCATGAGTTCTACCAAATCCTCTTCCCTCGCCCTTGGTGGATGAGGTCGTGTCACACCCACTCAGGGCGTGAAAGAGCAGCAAAGCAATGAAGGGGTAATGGTCTAGGTATGACGCCAGGGAATCTATGGGCAGGATGTGTTGAGAGTACCCAGATCCGAAGGAAATCCAGATGTTGGTGCCATTGAAAAGATGGATTTGACTCAAGAAGATGATGATGACATCACTGTCGCCTGTCTTTACCAGGATGGATTTTTTCTCCGCTTCGATGGCATGGAGGAGGTGCACCATGATCTGAGTGTCAGCGTCCAAATGGTTACATTCGGAATGGAAGTCCGGCCTGCTCCCACTGTGTACAACAGATATCCCCTTCGTGGTGTCTTTAGCACATGAGAAGTCCGAAGCGTTCGACAGAAGGTTGAAGAGTTCCGTCTTGTTTTCCGCACCTCTCAGAAACTCTCCCCATTTGTCCACACCGGTCAGTTTTGCCGTCAGAATGACCTTCCAGGTTAGAGATCCAGTCCCTCTTGCTGCTCTAGTGCTGGCCTTAATATGTGGTCGAACGTATCGGTCCCAGATGATGTCAACCCGTGAGCAGATTTTCATATGACGATGGATAGCGGGTCCGAATACAGACGTGATGTACCCTTTGAAGGTGGAGCACAAGGCCAAATTCGGGTGAATTGTGTGGATAAGCCAACTTTCGTCAACCAGCACACAATCGAAGAAATCAGGTGCGCTTGGCGGCTGAATTGTCTCGTAGTTACCTGACTCTTCTGGTTGGTGCTGCAGACAGCCCAGCAGAGTGGACTTGATGGAATGGAACAGTTCTCCATTAACAGAGAGAGGAGGAGACCCATGAATCTCGTGACTGAAGAATTCCTTCAGATCAATCCCTCTGGACGAGGAGCTAAGGGAAATGAACAGTTCCCAAGAGATTCACTGTGTGGATCTTCAGCTTCTTTGCGCTCACCACAGCCTGGTTTCTCTCGGCGTTCTCCTCCTTGAAGTTACGGATTTTGTTTTTCTTCAAAGCCGACGTAACCTAGGCATGGTCATGCCGCAGTTTCATTCGAAACTCCTTGAACTGAGTTGATTCTGCCTTCAGGAGATTTTTCACAGAGTCAACAGCAATCTAAATTGAGCAAATATCTAACAACATCCGTCGTTATTTCATAGTGCTCTCAAAACTGTAGTAATTATTGTTTGAATTGTATTGTTTGATGAGTTTTTAAGTAATATTTTAATATTTATTAAAAATAATTTTTGAATTCTCCGAGGTTGGTTTTCCGCCGGTAAACGTGATAACAAAAAATACGCCACTGCCTCTCAGTTAGTGGATGTTACCGGGTCGCCAAACATGAAATTTTTTTTTAACTCTACGGGTCTGAATACTATTCATGCAAATTGGCACGCTTTCCTTACAAAAATAATTCTCAACTTCATTTTACCACAGGATCCAAACCCGAGTAACGTAAAGGGAATGGCAAAAGGTTAAGGGATAAGGGTAATGACGGATAGTGGGTGGTGCGGGAAAAAAAAATAAATATAATATTTTTTGTGTGTATATATACAGTATATATATATATATATATATATATATATATATATCGGGTGGTCCGAAAAAAATGACGCATTTTTTAAAAATTAATATCTCAGTAACCCCCTTCCTTATCATGACAATTTTTATATGCAAGATACTTTCAAACTTCTTTTTTTGAATGCAAGAAACGGAATTCTGATATCTTTTATAGTTTTCTCGCAATTAACAAAAGTAACAACATGGGTCAAAAAAACAAAAATCGCAATATAATATCCGTTTTTTATACGATATCATTTTTATACGATATCATGCGATATTTTTGCAAGTTATTACAAAACTCTACAGGAATGAACAAGTCAAATTGTAGATATTTTTATTTTTTAACAATTCGTCAGTACCCTTAATGATGTTGTCAGAGGAAGATCGTATTCTCATTAAAAATTGTTACTGTGAAAAAGGATGGAAGACTGGAAGGTTATTGCAAGAGTTTCCCGGCAAAAAGTGGAAAAGGCGTGCAGTGGAAAGACTCTTAAAGAAGATTCGCGAATCGGGAAGTACTGCCAGAAAACCAGGAAGCGGTAGACCTAAAACAGCTTCGGTTCCAGAAAATGTGGATTACATCAACGATAAAATCTGCTCTCAAGAAGATAAACCAGGAAGTCATTTGTCACAAAGAACAATTGCTAAACATTTGAATATTGGAAAGACTTCTGTACACCGAATAATTAAAGCACAAAAACTAAAAGCCTTCAAAAGAATAGTATCTTCTAGAAAAAGTGATACTGTTAAGGATAAAAGAAAAACAAGGTGCAGAAAGTTACTTGATAATTTCTCTGTCGTTGATATTAAAAAGATAGTCTTCACGGATGAAAAAGATTTCACTCTAGAAATTCCGCGAAACCGTCAAAATGATGTTGTCTACGGGCGTGGTAAAAAGTGTGACATTTCAATAAACAGATTGTATCATGAAACGTCAAGATTCTCCAAAAAGGTTATGATATCTGCAGGGGTCTCTTGGAATGGCAAGAGAGATGTTCATTTTATTGAAACTGAAAAGACAAAGGTGAATTCTGCAAATTACATTGAACTTTTAAGAACAAAATTGTTGCCGGATTGTCGTCGCCTGTATCAAGAAAATGATTTCATATTTCAACAAGATGGAGCACCGTCGCATACAAGCTACGCCACACAGTCGTTTCTGATTAGCAATACACCAAAATTAATAACGAAAAATGAGTGGCCACCACAAAGCCCAGATTGTAATCCTATGGACTACTCAATTTGGGAGTTACTAAAAGAGAAGGTTTACCGAGGTCGTCGAGAAAAATTCACCGAATCAGAATTAAAAAGTAAAATACTTGAATCTTGGCAAGAAATTGGCATTAATGAAGTAAGAAGTATTATTTTTGTGTGGAAGAAAAGACTTAGATTAGTGTGTCAACAGAGTGGTGGTCCAATCGATCATTTACTGTAAATTAATTAGTTAAATTTCTGATTAAATTTTTCCTTTCTCATGATATTCGTTTTTTTGACCCATGTTGTTACTTTTGTTAATTGCGAGAAAACTATAAAAGATATCAGAATTCCGTTTCTTGCATTCAAAAAAAGAAGTTTGAAAGTATCTTGCATATAAAAATTGTCATGATAAGGAAGGGGGTTACTGAGATATTAATTTTTAAAAAATGCGTCATTTTTTTCGGACCACCCGATATATATATAATATATATATAGAGAGAGAGAGAGAGAGAGAGAGATGTAGATTCGTAGATTCGTTTGTTATAGAGTTTAAATTTAATGAGTTTGGGAACAGAATTGTAGCTCTTACAGACGTTTAAGAAATGAAGATCACAGTTTGTTTTCGTCCATTTTCGGTAGATGTTCTAGGAGTCTCTGTTCTTCTTCAGCGTGGCTCGGTCATATCTTTCTATGATAACTTGATTGAATGGTTTGTTCTTAGGGAAACGTAGCTTAGTGAGGAATAGGAGGACGAAAAGATGGTACATGTTTATTTACAGACGTTTCGGAAAAGTTCAATTTCCATCATCAGTGCTAAAAAGTTTAAACTCAAATAGAAATAAGTATAATAAACAAAAACAAATACAGGGTGTACATAAAGTCAGGATCTATTTTTGTGAAGCACTTGGAAATTATATGGAATTCGATCATAAAATGATAAAGTGGTAACATTTATTAAATAATTAAGAGTAGGATTCGACGTGACGCCCATCAGTATCCCTGCACAGCTCAAATCGTTCCGCAGCATTTCTAAACACATTCTGGAGCATTTGCGGGGTTATGTTATCTGCAGCAGTTCGTATACGTGTACGTAAGTTTTCAAGACTCGTAATCTTCGTCTGATAGACGTGCAATTTGATAAAGCCCCATGCAAAGAAATCTAAAGGGGTTAAATCTGGTGATCTCGCTGGCCAAGGTCTTTTGTTGCTTCCGCGTCCGATCCAGCGATTTGGAAAACGTCCATTTAGATAATCCTGAACAATTTTGGCATAGTGACAAGGAGCACCATCATGTTGATAGACGACGGGGATAGGATTGTTAGTACCGTCGTCTATCAGCATGATGGTGCTCCTTGTCACTATGCCAAAATTGTTCAGGATTATCTAAATGGACGTTTTCCAAATCGCTGGATCGGACGCGGAAGCAACAAAAGACCTTGGCCAGCGAGATCACCAGATTTAACCCCTTTAGATTTCTTTGCATGGGGCTTTATCAAATCGCACGTCTATCAGACGAAGATTACGAGTCTTGAAAACTTACGTACACGTATACGAACTGCTGCAGATAACATAACCCCGCAAATGCTCCAGAATGTGTTTAGAAATGCTGCGGAACGATTTGAGCTGTGCAGGGATACTGATGGGCGTCACGTCGAATCCTACTCTTAATTATTTAATAAATGTTACCACTTTATCATTTTATGATTGAATTCCATATAATTTCCAAGTGCTTCACAAAAATAGATCCTGACTTTATGTACACCCTGTATATTAAAATGGACGTGCGACAATTGGCGATAATTAGCCAGAATTAATAGTAAGGTTACAATATATATTAAATTAAAAGATTAAAAATTAAATAATATCAAGTATAAAAATGTGGATACTAAGTAAAAAATAAAACGGTTAAAAGATGAAACAGAATTGAGGGGGGGTCTTACCAAATTGTATTGTTAACGTAGTGAGAGACTAGTTATACAGAAGATTGGGAATGATTGCTTGTTGAAGAAAAAATCTATATTAGAAAGATGCAGCCAGGCGGAGTGATGGTGGATTTCTTTTCACTATGAGAGTTTATTTGGCGATGTTTAAATTGAAAGCGGAACTGTAGTCCTTGAGGGTTGGCTGAATACTGAGTATATAAAGGGACTCAAGTATGCGGAGGTCGATTAGTTGGTTGGCTGAATTAGCGATTTTGAAATGGGAGGGAAGTAACGGTGTGTTGTGAAGTTGGCAATGATCCCTTATTGCTGATTTGGAGGGTTTGTTGAAGGGCTGTGAAGTTCTGGTACAAATCCCACGATGCTCGTCCACTCTTGTTTGATATTGGCGGATGGTACTGCCAGTATAGTTCGCTTTGCAGCGAACACAATTAAAAGCGTAGATAGTGAACGAAGCAAGTGGCTGGGGTGGTTTTACTTTATGGTTAAGGTAAGATTTTATACTATTGTTGTTGGTGAAGACAAAATGAAATTTAATTTGGGGGTAGAGCGGGGTGAGTAGGAGACGGAGTTCTGAAAGTATTTTGTGGCTGATGTGGTCGTAATAGGGGAATGAAAAATATTGTACGTCTTTTTTAACAGTGAGAACTTTAAGGGGGGGGGGTTGATAAATGTTATTAAGAAAGTTTCTGGTTAAAGATTGTAAAAGATGTTTTGGGAAGGAGTTATTAATGCTGAAATTATGAATGAATTCTATTTCATGGTGGAAGGATAAGTACGAAGAACATAGATGATAGGCACGGTGGATTAAAACTTTAATACTGTTTATTTTATGTAGCGAAGGGGTGTGGCTTAGGAAATTAGTACCTAGGCCTGTGTACGTAGGTTTTCGATAAATGGAAGTGCTGAATTTGTTGTTTTGTTTAGTTATTGTAATATCTAGGAAGGGTAAGGTGTTATTGGATTCGTCTTCTTTGGTGAATTTAATGTTTTTATGTTGAGAATTAAGGTAGTTAAGAAAAAGGGGGCCGTGGTTGGCATTGTGAAAGAGGAGAAAGGTGTCATCAACGTATCTTTTATATAGGTAGTTTATAATGAGTGGGGCAATGGAGTAGCCAGTTATTTTCGTGATGGCTGAGGAAGATGTTAGCTAAAGTGGCATTTAAGGGGGATCCCATGGCTAATGAATCCGTTTGTTGATAAAGTTGTTGGTTAAAAGAGAAATAAGTGTCTGAAGCGGCAAGTGTAAGCAGTTTGGTAAATTCTTGTTTTGTTAAGTTCAGGACTGTGCTCGGATTGTTGGCGAAAAGGCTGTTAATACAGATCTCGATGGCTTCTTTAATTGAAACGTTGGTGTAAAGAGATACTATATCAAAACTATGCATATGGAGGTTGTTGGAATTATTTATAGTCAAAATTTCTTTGGCAAATTTGTAGGAGTTGGTGACGGAATATTCGTTTTGGGTAAGGTGGGTTAAAGAGGGAATTAGGAATTTTGCTAGTTTATAATTGCGGGTGGTGTAGGCCGAAAGGATGGGTTTGATGGGTAAATTGGGTTTATTTATTTTGGGGAGACCATAGAGAGTACCTGGGGATGATCCGGAGGAACGTATTTGGTTATAGATGCCCTCTGAAATTTTATTCTGATCATATAGTTTTCTGAGGAAACTATTAATTTTGTCTTCAAGTTTCAAGGAAAGGGTTAAAGGATTATCATTAATCTTTTTGAATTTGAATTTCGTTTTGGGTAAGGGGGCTTAAAGAGGGAATTAAGAATTTTGCTAGTTTATAATTGTGGGTGGTGTAGGCCGAAAGGATGGGTCACAATAGAAAATTAAACCTACAGTATTAGGCTTAAACTCCAACCTTCAGCCCCTAAATCCCGATCAAACCATCTTCAACTTTTCTAATTGAACTCTAACTACTAACAAAAACGACTCCTCTCTTTAAGCCTAGCTTTTAAACTTCCAAACTTTAAGATAAATTATTTTAAACACTTTTTATCTTTCGAAAAACTCTTTCATGGTTTAAATTTTTTTTCAGTAGTTGAGGCAAAACTTCCGTTTTTAAAAGTCCTCAATCACTCACATCGCCAATAAATATTTGTCTAATTTTAAACCTCACAAAGTTTTTTCCCCCTTATTAATAGAAAAGACCTCTCCTGCCTTAAAGAACTATCCAAAGACGATTCTATTATTATTTCACGTCCTGATAAAGGTAAAGGCACCGTCCTTCTTAAGAAATTAGACTACATTCATAAGGTTAACAACGTTCTTAATGATTCCACCAAATTCAAAAAGATTAATGATAATCCTTTAACCCTTTCCTTAAAACTTGAAGACAAAATTAACCGTTTCCTCAGAAAACTATATGATCAGAATAAAATTTCAGAGGGCATCTATAACCAAATACGTTCCTCCGGCTCATCTCCAGGTACTCTCTATGGTCTCTCCAAAATACATAAACCCAATTTACCCATCAGACCCATCCTTTCGGCCTACACCACCCACAATTATAAACTAGCAAAATTCCTAATTCCCTCTTTAACCCACTTTACCCAAAACGAATATTCCGTCACCAACTCCTACGAATTTGCCAAAGAAATTTTGACTATAAATAATTCCAACAACCTCCATATGCATAGTTTTGATATAGTATCATCTATGTTCTTCGTACAATATTTTTCATTCCCCTATTACGACCACATCAGCCACAAAATACTTTCAGAACTCCGTCTCCTACTCACCCCGCTCTACCCCCAAATTAAATTTCATTTTGTCTTCACCAACAACAATAGTATCAAATCTTACTTTAACCATAAAGAAAAACCACCCCAGCCACTTGCTTCGTTCATTATCTACGCTTTTAATTGTGTTCGCTGCAAAGCGAACTATATTGGCAATATATATATATACACACACACACACACACACACACACATATATATATATATATATATATATATATATATATATATATATATAAACACACATATATATATATATACACACACACACATATATATATATATATATATATATATATATATATATATACACATATTATATACATATACACAAGGTAATTATTCAATGTGGGGTATAATCAAAGATAGAGTTTACGGCCAGAAACCTCGGGACTTCGATCATACGATGACTTTGATACGCCAAGAGTTCGAGACGTTGAGTAATAACAAAGAACTGCGCTGCCCTATTTTTTGTTTAGTGGTTCAGAGATGCAATGTATGTATTGAACATGATGCAGGACATTTTGAATAATTTCTGTAGTAAATGATAAATATTATGCTTCACAAGGTGATTCCATTATTCTCGGTAAACCGACTTATGCTGCACCCTATATATATATATGGTGATGGGGCGTGCTTTAATAAGGATGAGTTGGGGATTAGATGGTGATTATGCAAAAGGTTGAAGGATGAGGGTGATGAGTAAGGGTGGTGGGGATTGATAAGAAAAAAATAAAGATGGTGTGATGTCATACGATGAACTTTAGCGGCTACCGTTACTATGAATTTCACTGGCCACCTTTTTAATACCAAAAAATTTCAAAGTTAACAAATACAAACAAACAAACAACAGCTGAGCCGAAAAGGGAATATAAATAAAAATAAATATTTGCGTGATGTCATAGTATGAACTACAGGGACCACCGACGACACTATAACACAATAATATAAATGTATGGTAGAGGAGAAAAGAGGGGAAAAGAAGAAAAGAGCAATAATTTTAATCTCTGAAAGGGGGCGGGGAGAAATGATAAGGGGAAAAGATAAGGGGAGCCTGAATATACATGTACGTATATATATGATGAATAATGCTAAGATGATTTATCCACATGCAAGGTTACGGCAACCCCCTCTACCCCATATAAAACTACGAAGACAATCCAGACCTTCAGCCTACACACACACACACACACACACACACACACACACACACACACACACACACACACACACATTTTTTACAGAAAGCAGTAACCATTCTAAATGAGTTATTGTATTCTTGATAAAAGAGCTTACTATAGATGCATCCACGTAAAAAGAAATTGATTGAATTGAGACTTCCCCCCCCCCCTCTATTTCCACACGGATGTTTATTTACAGGAAATGTTTGGAGGCTAACGACACAAAGTCCTTACACCCTTTTATGAGATGTATTTGAGTGTAAATGGTGATCAACCTAACTAAACTAAATTCAGGGAGGGTTGATGGCGATTTCATAAGCGTTTATAAACTAATTGTTTT
>JAJOZX010000093.1:1102500-1172500 GCA_023014485.1 Bathynomus jamesi | reverse complement strand
CTGTGCTAATGCGTGTTCATCAACAGTGGGGAACACGTATTGAAATGTGTTTTCAAAACAATGGCAACCATGTAGAGCATATTATATAAATAAAAATGGTTGTCCATAAAAAAATGTTTATTTTTCCTATGTATGGAAACTTACGGCCCACCCTGTATATATATATATATATATATATATATATATATATATATATATATATATATATATATATATATATATACATATATATATATACACACACAGTATTACGAACGTTAACAAACACCTAAAAATAGTAGAAAATTGTATATAACCTAAGCTAGACAGAAAAAAAGGGGTTCGTTACTCACCTCGCTCGCGACAGGTTACCACTAACCCTCTGGCTTTACATTATATATATATATATATATATATATATATATATACACATATATATATACAGGGTGTTTCATAACATGTGAGACGCATTTTCTGGATGGATTCAAGACCTGAAAACAATGAAAAAAGTTTATATAAACATATGCCCGAAATCGCTTTGTTTCCGAGTTACAGCCCGTTACGTGTTCCAGCAAGTATCCGCCTTACCTTTAAAGGAAGTGCTCAAAATGACCGCCTTATGCTTAAATACACGCCTAAACACGCCTCGTCATAGACTTCCTGACGCGTTCAAACATTCCAGGTATTGCTCGGATTTTCTGGCATCCTTGTTCTATACGTTGGCGAAACATTTCAACGTTGTCAATGGGTGTCACGTAAGCAATGGATTTCAGATGACCCCACAGGTAAAAATTGAGTGGATTCAGGTCCGGGGAGCGAGCAGGCCACGCAATGGGTCCTCCACAGCTTATCTATTTGGATGACCATTTCCCTGATAAATGGTCTCTGGCTACTCGACTAAAATGAGGCGGACCGCCGTCAAGCATAAACCATACGACGTCGGACACCAAGAGGAACTTCATCTAGTAAATCACTTAAATCATTCCTTAAAAGATTCGAATAGGATTCTCCTGTTAATCTACCAGGCAAAAGAAAAGGACCGATTAAGTTGTCGGCAATAGGTCCTGCCCATACATTGATACTAAATTGTTGTTGGTGCCTTGACTGGATGATGGCATGCGGATTATCTTCGGCCCAGTGATGAGTGTTATGAAAATTGATCACGCCATTTCTTATGAAGGCAGCTTCATCAGAAAACAACACAGAGGATAGAAAAAGAGGATCGAGAGCACACTGTTGAAGGAACCAAGTACAAAAAGCCTCTCATGGTGGGAAATCAGCTTCAGTAAGGCCTTGTACTCTCTGAATGTGATATTGGTAAAGCTGTTGTTCCCATAAAATTCTCCACACAGTTGTGTATCTTACACCCTCTGCTGCTGCTATCCTTCGGGTGCTGACACCAGGATATTCCTCCACGCGATTCAGGACCCACTCCTCCAACTCAACAGTTCTGACGCTGATTGGTCTACCACCATCTGAAACACGCTTGTTGAATGATCCTGTATCACCAAGACGCTCGTCTATTCTCTGAAAGGTCTTATCTGGCAGACGGCGATTCGGAAACCTTTCCGCATACAGACGAATTGCTGCGGCCGCATTACACTCGGCAAGTCCATACACGAGATGCATGTCTGCCATTTCTCTGTTTGAATAAGCCTCCATTCTCACTTCAAATGCACACTATCACTGAATAGCACAAAAACTTTTAAGATTTTTTTTCACTGGACTGCACTTATTCACGGTAAGAAGTTACGAATACGAACAGTGAAACACCGCGATGCACCTCTAACTGACTGATGGTTCTACACTCAACGATACTGAAACATGTCATGGAGTGTACGAAACATTACAATCGGCAAGGCCATACATGAAGCAAGTCTCACACACACACACACACACACACACCACACACACACAAACATTGTCGACAAGCAGTGTTTGTAAACAGTTTGTGGAAAGAATTGCTGGAACACAAAACGGGCTGTAACTTGTTTGTTACATCATTTTCAGGGCCTGAATCCATCCTGAAAGTGTGTCTCACATGTTATGAAACATCCTGTATATGGTGTGAAAAGGTTGGGGAGCTTCTGAAACCTCCACACCTCATATATCTTCAGTATTCTGTACCGGTGGCGGAGGACTAGGGACAGTTCAGGACTTGTATATACCCCTCTGATCTTCCTCTGGTTGATCGTGTGATTACAGTCCCCATAGTTCACTTCTACACACTTCACACACAGAGGGAACATGAATTTGTGGTCTATAACAACAGGCAAGATCCGCATCCATAAATCGCGAGGGGGAGCACATCTATGAAAGAAAGCCCAAAGTAGCTCTCACTCAAGTTAGCTAAGAACTCCTCGATGGTAGGCACGGCGGGACCCACAAGTTTTTCAAGCGCACCTACGGGGTACGGATTGTTCTTCATCACGTAAGGGTATAATGAGCAGAAATCGCAGTAGTGAAGCTTCACCCCGTCCGTAGGCGGAAAGTAAAGTTTGAAAGGGTTTGTACGTCCTCCAAACAAGCTGTCACCGCATTTGAGGGGCTCCACCACCATTTTACGTTTGAGGGCCCTTATTTCTTCGCGATACTGCTCATCGGTTTCCATCCAGACATCATATTCTCTTCGCGATACTGCTCATCGGTTTCCATCCAGACATCATATTCATGCTTCCACAACACCTTGTAAGTGAGCTGGGAACTTATAAGGAGGTCGCGGGTACGGGTCCATGCGAGGCTGTCGGCGGAGATCTTCTATGGGGGTTCCCTGTGACGGCGCACTCGGGACGTGGACATCCATGCCAGCAGCAGCCGTTAAAGGAATACACACATTTCTCACCAGTGGTTGGGTCCTCGCTTAGGCCGTCCACCCAAAAAACACGACATTGTTTTTTGCGAGCGTGTTTTATATATACACACAACTGTCTATTGTTGTATGTGTATGAGCCAGTAAATAGCCTTATATCCACAACTGCGGGGGGCGTTTTGAGGAATGATGGCTAACGTATCTTTAGGCATGAAGTTATTCTTGAACATAGTAAAACATAATGAGGCGATCGTGGTTGTGGCTTGTTGCGGATCACAGTTGAAACGGGTTATGTACATACTTCTAAATGCTTGAAAGCATACTCTAAGTAGAGGTACGTCACTCACACAATAACGTTCACATTCACACGCTATATTGTAAGAGTTATCTTCATTAAAGGTGCTGTAGTAGTGGTCAAAATCTTCACGCTCACTATCAGAAGGACTTGTGAACCTGAAATTTTCTACAGAATCTATTCTATCCATCTATCTATCTATCTATCTATCTATTACTCATACATTCAGAGTTAAAGTAATGTTTGGGTGGTGGTGGACCGACATACTTTAAAGTGTCTTGAGTGAGGAATATGTAAAGGAAGTACCCTTTTAAGACTTCGGTGCCTACGCCCATCATCTTGGGTAGCCTGGCTAATTTACAAGGTGTGAACAGCAGGGTGTCTTTAAACTGTACATTTCCCCTTATCTGCATCTGTATAAGTTTGTTCCCTCTTTTCAGGGGATCACCCGTGAACATCTCTGATGACTCGTGTTCAAGCAGCTCCTTATAAAGGAGCCGAGTGTCAAATTTTGCCGCGTTATGGGCAAGAATATACACAGTAACTTTTTTGAACTGATCCGCCAGCTTGACAATATAGTTCACAGAGTTTCACGGGGGAATCTCATAACTCAGTGCGTCGAAAGTGCAGCTTCACTGTTAAGTTCCCATCACCGAATGGGAATTTTTTTTCCCTCAATCGTGCTTATATATATTGAGATATTGGTTATTAGATTAGTTGCGACATTCACATAATGGGGTCTCCCATATGTAATACTCAAACTCCTTCCTCTATGGTTCGGAATGTGAGCAATGCGCAGCATGCGTGCCTGGGTATCCCCAACAAACTGGTGCTCCACTATATTGCTGTAAATATAGCACATGTCTGGGAGTGTATAGCCAGCAACTAATTTCTCCAATTTCATATGATACATTAGGCTGGACAAGTCATGTTGTACCTCGTGAAATGTGTCTCTTTGGAAGGCTGATCGATATCGCCCTTAGGTCATAATTTTGAACACTCTTTGGTCTTTAATATTTCTGTTAGCCTTTGATTTTAGGATTAGAGTATGTGCAGGGTTTCCTTTGTTTACGATTTCGTATACTAAATCAGTCGTAAGATTTGAGTTTTTTAAACATACGTTTAAGTCTCTCACAACATCCTCAGTCGAACCATAACGGACCGGACCTAGTGTTAGTACTGTACTGTAATACCGTGCAACCTCAGTCCAAGCGATACGTATAATTTCATCCCGAGTTACCCCGGCTTTTTCACACTCGTCAATGTCTCTAAGAATCGTAAAAACGGTTTCTTTATGTTCAATATTTAAAAAGACGGTGTCCAGCTGAATTTCGCATATCTCCACCTCATACGAATCACGACCCAATTCAATGGGTCATGGAGTTCTGTTACAAAGTTGGCTAGTGTGTTGTTAGGGTGTACAGACATGGACGAGTAGGACGGGAGTGTGACGTAGAAATGGCTAGGAGCCATGTTGCATACTATTTAAGCTTCATTATTGCATCAGCTTTTATATAGGTGTTGAAGCTTTCTGGGTACCCTAGCCATTTCACCAGGTACATTTTTCGCTTTCCTGAACCTTTGCTTCCTAAAATTTCCTCAATTTTAAACACATTTTTTTCCTAAATTAAATGCCACTTTATGCAACTCCTCGCGGTAAAAGCCTCCTGCGATTTCTTCCCCATTCAAATCTTCAACGTAATGCATCATTATCTCACCTTTAGGTCTCATAGCCCTAACTTTAAAAATCTCACGTGTCCACCCTTGTTCAAATCTCTTCGCGAATTTATTTCCCGGGCGACAGCCTTACATAATCATTGATTTTGAAACGCGCGTACCTCTTTCTAAAACTTCGTTAGGTGTTGTCTCAATTGTGCGATGGTGTGAGCGGTTGTAGGATGAGGCGAATGATTCCAGAATGTCTAGAAATCTGTATGTTTTTTTATATATAAAATAGCGGTGCATGCGTTCCTTTATGGTACGTTGAACTCTTTCGGCTAAAGAAGCCTTATGTATAGAATTGGTAGTGTAATAGCTGATATTAAACTCTGTAAACATGTTCTGAAAAGCACGGCCTATAAATAGCCAGGAACCCTGTTTTCTTTCAACATCAGCGTTTTGGTGGCTTTAGCAACTGTTTCAGGTGATTTATTTTTCAGAGGAATTAGCCACAGATATCTAGAGATTACATCTATTATGAATGGAATGTAGCGGTAACCATCGTTATACGCTGAATATCTTTGCATGTCTGTTAAATCTGCTTGCCAAATAGAGTCAATCGAAGCAGCTGTTGTCTTGGCTGTTTTAAACCTTTTTATCACAGGCTTATGAATAGGCTGACCATATTTCCTTGAGACAAAAACGGGACATTGGGATGGCAAAAAAGGGACGGGGGTTATGTAATATTCTGTATTTATGAAAAAGTAAGTACATAAACATATTGAGCTTACAATTATTCTTCAGTGACAGAACCCATACAAAAATGTAGGTAGACGTAGGTACTGTCCCGTTCAAAACGGTACGTATGGTCAGCCTACTTATGAAGTGCATAAGCGTCCTGCTCCCGCAAAAATCTCTCAACATCTTTTTTCCCTACTCCGTAAACACTTCCGTACAGTCTATCTACGCCTCCGTCGGGGCTGGGTTAGAAATATCAAAATAACGTCTTCTTAATATGTTAGCCATTTGCATATTTTAGAGGCACGTGGGTAGGGTTGACTTGTTTAACCTCTTCTTTCTCCTCTTCAGAGGTGTTACCGCAGGGGGTGATGGCGTCTTCAATTGTGTCACGTGCGACGCATGTTCCAAGTTTTTTAACGTGTTCAGATTTCCTATCATTGTTTTGGGGACATTTATTTGTTATAGTCTTGCTTTAATATGCTTCCATCCTGATGGTGAGGGCCTATCCCACTTTCTCACCAGATCATGGACGATGTCTACGATATTCGATCCCTGTACCTTTGCTCCTTCCACAATGATCTTACCTGTATCGGTCCATTGTATGGCGGGGTCCTCATTCAACAGATTATAAAGACTTAAACCTTTATTCCTCAATGTATGTGGGAGGGTGCTTTTTAATACATGCTCGATATGTTGTGTGGCCGACTCATTAATCTTTGGTTGGTCAGCTCTATCGTCGGACACAGGTCCTATGTCACGATGTCCATCGTTCCCCGTGCTGTGCCTAATAACCACGGGAATCTCTGTCGGGTTCTTATAATTTTCGTACTCGTAAAGAAATTTATGCAGAGTTTCTTGGTATAAGAGTCTTTTCTCATCAGGTGTTTTTTCACTGTTTAATCGGGTTAACAATTCGCTTTCCATTCTATTAAGCCTGCTTTTATGGGGATCTAGATCCGTGTCTGGATTCTTTGAACTTTGCAGTGAAGCATACACCTCGTGTGGAGTCACTACCACTTTCTTCATTATATTAATCTAGTCAGGAAAGAAACCAAAACTGAAAATAAGATGGGGAGGAATGACCCTCCTCTTTGTACAATAATTCGTTTTTTCTTCCCTACAGTTTGACTTTTACGAGCGCGTGCACGTATTATATTCTTGTAACGGCGTAGGCGAGCCTTCTGAGGGGGTTTCATTGATATATTGAAATTTATAACGTTAAGACAGATTGCACAGATGCATTTTAAAAAGTCGGAGTCGATATTTTTAGCAAACATCTGTTGCATTGCCCGGGGCAGTCGATGATAGATTTTTATTAATTCATGGTATTTGTTTAGCCTCTTTGTCATTCTGGAATATACACCATTTCAGGCTCGTTTGGAAATATATTCGTTCTTAGAAGCACCCTAAACGTGTTTCGCGGATGAAGGTCGCAAAGCAAATATCCGTAACGCGGGCTTGTAGCTTCTTTATAAACTTCCAAAAACTCCTTACGTTGATTCGGGAACATTTGATTGGCTAATACCCCAATTGGTGATACATCTCTACGTTGCGCGAATAAGACTAGATATTGTGTATTTAACGACACATCGCGCATGTATCTATTTTTGAAAAATAGATTCTGATTGATGAAGAATACGCTTATGTTAAGATGGTGGGAGAATACTGTAAATGTCTCGGCAAACGCTTTATCCATCTCCAACATGAGATCGTCAATTACAATGACTATATGTTTATTTCCCTTTAACGAATTAACGTCATATTGACCTTTGTGGAACAAAATATCATCTTGGTAGTCGTTGAACACTGATTGATACGTCGAATAGCACCATGTAACTTTATGCACAAATTTTGAGAACATCTCTCCCTTTTCTTTAATGATTTTAAGCATAAACATAGTTTTACCACATCCTGTAGGGCCAGATATAATACATGTTGATGGGCTCGTGAACCTGAATTTTTCTACAGAATCCATTTCTAACACGTCACACTCCTAAGTTGGTCATTTACAAAATATAATAAATATTTAAGTGATGACCCTTATATTCTACAGTCTTGCTTTTCTCTTCTCCCACAGAACCGTGAATGACGATGAGGTACCCACCCAGCGCGTGTACAGGAGAAAGTTCTATGCTCCGCCCACCTGTATAATTGATCACGTGACTGCTGCTACTATCTGGGCATCTCTCTCCCCTGCGTGGTCAGTTGATCGCAGTAAGCCCTGGATCTCACGTGTATTCTCTAGCGTAGACGGAAAATAGTAATGGCTATCTTTAATATTGCGTGTTCAACATTTAAGAAGTGGTATTCGGCAAAGTGCCAAGATGTTGTGGATACCGAAAAACTCCCTATTCCACCGTCCTTTGATACGTTTAAGGCTACATTGAATCGTGCGAAGGAGCAAGAGGTACAAATACTTTACGGCTATTCTGGCGAGAGCATTGTAAGATTTCGTGGTACAAGTGATATAGTGAACTATGTTGTAGGACTAAACTTTATAAAAGCTTGCATATACCATGAAGTAGAAGAAACAACACGTGTAGAAGAGAAGCAACGGATATGGATAGTGAGTCTTGTTGATGAGTGGTGTGACAAGCGATATTATGTCATGTTACATCATACCGACTACTCGTACCCAACGGTTGAGAATGTAAATCTTGTCATCATGGAGAATCTTAAGTATTTTTACCACTATATTAATATATAGGGTGTCGATAAATGTTTACCCTGAAAACAGTATGCTCTCATGTTTTAATGACGAATCTTACATCCGTTTTCTTTTTACAGGTGATCTCGTACACGCATAGAGTTTCTGTGCTGGTGTGTTTCGTCTACCGCATTCGCCGCTAGGAGCGCTGTAGTAGCTGTTCAGTTAAGATGGCGTCTGTGACAAAGAAGGCACAATGTGTTGTGTGGCTTGCAGAAACAAAATCTCCTTTCAGTGTTCAGCGAAGGTTCAGAACAAAGTATGGAAAAAATCCACCTGATGTGAAGTTAATTAAGTCGTGGATGAAAAAATTCTTGGAAACTGGAAACGTGGAAAAGGGAAAGAGCAGTGGTAGACCATCAGTTTCCGATGGGACGGTGGAAAACATTCAAACTGCTTTCACACGGTCACCAAGGAAATCGGTGAGACAAGCTTCATGCCAACTAAAGACACCGAAGTCTACGGTGCACAAGATGTTACACAAACGTTTGAAGTTACACGCCTACAAGGTACAAATTGTTCAAGAACTGAAGCCTGATGACCGTCCAAAACGTGAACAATTCGCTATTGACATTTTGAACAGCATTGACGAGGATAATGACTTCTTGTTACGTGTCTGCTTTTCAGACGAGGCTATGTTTCATCTTAGTGGTAGAGTCAACAGACACAATGTGCGTATTTGGGGATCGGAAAACCCACGTGCCGTAAGGGAGCATATTCGGGGCAGTCCGAAGATCAATGTCTGGTGTGGACTAATGCATGACCAGATAATTGGTCCTTTCTTCTTCGGTCAGAACACTGTTTCCGCAACTGTGTACCTGGATATGCTCACCAATTACGCCATCCCCCAGCTGTAGGACAGGCAGTCAACTTTCATCTTCCAACAAGTTGGGGCAACCCCTCATTGGGCGCATGTTGTTCGTGAAACTCTCGACGCAACATTTCCAAATCGATGGATTGGCAGGGACGGGCCAATCCCATGGCCCCCCAAGATCACCAGACATTACCCCGCTGGATTTCTTTCTCTGGGGTTATGTTAAAGATTTGGTTTATGCAACAGTTGTTCCAGATATCAGGACATTGCGAGAACGCATTACGGATGCAATTGCAACAGTTAACCCACAAATGTTGGAAAATGTGTGGCGTGAGTGTGAATACCGCTTAGACATTTTACGTGCCACTAGGGGTGCACATGTGGAAGCTTATTAAGTTCATTAACTATGTATCAAAACTTTGTATGTTTATCTACTTATGATTAAAACTGTTTGAATACGAGTGTTTATTTAAAAGTCATAGCATGCTTTAATCAGGGTAATCATTTATGGACACCCTGTATATCATGACGAGGTTTGTAGTGAGGTTGTTGCTAATGGCCTGTGTGAGTTTTTAACAGATTTTAGAGACAAGTATCGATTGTTAAACAAAAAGGATAAATATGGGCATACGTTTCTCTCAAATAGTGCACCGGATTATGAAGATGTTTAGTTTGTGGAAATGAACGTCTGGTGAGTGATAAAACATTAAAACCTATATTGCTTCATGTACCGGAAAATTTCTCAAAACAACTACCCAATATAATGGGATACAAGTATTCTCTTACATGTTGGAACAGCGCCGTACACGTTTCATTAGCTTATGATGTGACTCCTCCCGTCGAGCCGATCCGTTGCATGTGGCTCATAGTCATCTCAGCGCTTGAACCGACTGGACGTGCGCTCCTCGAATACGATGAAACTTCCTTTGAGCAGCATTCTCAATGTCGTGTACGATGTGTCCGTGACGAAGTCGTTGCGCGTGTTCAGGCGTAAAACCGGTGCCATTAACTATGTACTGGAAACGACTTGTAGAAAAATAAACAAATGGAATGTTGTTTATTTAAGTGTTGAGGGGATGAATAGAGTCTTCGTGGTAGTTGAGAAGTGGAGTGAGGATCGTTATAAAATTCCTGCAGGTGTAGGTACAAGAAGAGAGCAGATTAGTGACACCCCCTCATATGCCGTTGTTTGTATGTTGTGTATAAATAACGATCAGCCATGCATTGATATATGACTGATGTGGAAGAATGCTTCTGATAATAACGCTCTTCTCCTTACGCGAAACCGTTTCATCCTCGACAGAATGTTTGAAGTCGTCGGATTCCGCAAGCTGAAGCCTATATTAGACGCGCGTATTACGGATATGCTTTATTTTGATACGGGTCTTGAATACGCATACACCGCTCTGCTCGATGGGTTTACCGAGTGTAGGACTGAACAAGGCGAGAATGGTCTACAACTGGATGCTTATTTAAAAGGTTTAGACTCTTTGAAATATCATGAACTTTGGTACAAAGTACTTGAGCGGTACAGGGCTGAGCTCACCTACACCGTTCACCCTGAAGAACTATTTCTTTATATAATGAGCAGCTGTCGTAACGACTTAGAAGATTATTTCAACTGCCGC
Organism: Bathynomus jamesi; assembly: GCA_023014485.1. Classification (NCBI taxonomy): domain Eukaryota; kingdom Metazoa; phylum Arthropoda; class Malacostraca; order Isopoda; family Cirolanidae; genus Bathynomus; species Bathynomus jamesi. The sequence continues at coordinate 1,161,868 of JAJOZX010000093.1, read as the reverse complement.
TATGCATTGTGAAGAAGAGTTTACGATTGAAAAGCTCGGATTAGTAAAAATAAACCCTCGATTGGGAAGGAGTGTTTATAAACTTGTATTAAATAATGACCTTGTGGCTAACGATGACCTCTTTGTGCGTGTTTTTGATTGTATTCTAGTCGCATTTAAAGATAACTTGCCAGCAGGATGTAAAGTGGGCACAAAAGTAGTATTGAACGATATGAAGGCCATTTATATTGAGTATAGGTTTCCCTATAACTTGAGCGGCGAAATAAAATTAACCCGCGTTTACTGCGTATTGCAAAGCAATAATGATGTGACTGTAGACTCGATTACGTGTGAGTTTAGTGTTTTGCGGAGTAGAAAAAAAGTGAATATATTTTGATGAATTTTCAATATATTTAATTATTTAACATAATTGTGTGTGTGTGTGTATATATTTCTCCTGTACTGCTATATTGATGTTTAAACTCCATCGTTTTGTATTTCTCATTTTTTTAATATTTTGTGCAGAAGATAGTGTATGTATTTATTTTCAATATATTTAATTATTTAATATAACTGATATAAATTTAGTGTTGGACCGAATATCCTCATCCGCATCATTTTTAACATCCGCACTTCTGACTGCGGATGTTATGCGGATATTACCTTAATAAATTATGCAATTTACAACTAAATTAGCTTATAAAGTAGCTTATAAGGCCAAGTCATTCACATTTCATGTAAAGTATTAATTACACTGGTATGGTGGTATGCATATGAAATTTTTTTGTCTGCTGTGAGGGTTTTTTCAACTCATTTTATATAATTCGACCATGCTGAATTCGAAAATGACATTGGTTTTCCTCAATCAGGTCAGGTTTTTTCTCTATTGGCCATTTATTATAAGTCCAATTTTATCCCCAAATTTATTGATTTTTTTTAGCTTAAACACTGTAGATACGAGTAATATTATAAGAACACTCGTGAAAAATGAAAACATTGTGTGAATAAACACTTTTATTCCTACAATGAATATGGAAAAAAGTTTATTGAGGAAGGAATGAAGTTTTTTTGGCTTTCCGTCTGTGTTTTTCTTCGGGCACGTCTCGCTTCAAACACCAGCAATAGTCCGCCAGCATATTGATATCCCAGTTTCCCTGGTACCTCTCTTCCATTATTTTGATATCTTGGTGAAATCGTTCACCCTGTTCCTCACTATAATCCCCGCAATTTTCAGGAAAATAGTCCAAGTGGGACCACAAAAAGTGCATTTTTATGGACATGCGCGACCCATGAGCTTTGAAAGCTTCCATCAAGTTTTCGACAACGGACTCGTATTCTGGACTTCTACGCTTGCCAAGAAAATCAGTGACAACTGATTTGAATGCCTGCCAGGCATTCTTCTCAGTTGGAGTCATTGCGTTTTGGAACTGAGTATCCTTGATCAAAGTTCGAATTTGAGGACCATCAAAAACCCCAGCATTTAGTTTAGCATCAGATATATGAGGAAATTTACTCTCGAGATATCGGAATGCTGAACCCTCCTTATTCATTGATTTGATGAAATTTTTCATCAAGCCCAGCTTAATATGAAGTGGTGGGAGCAAAATTTTTGTTGGTGGTACAAGGGGCACTGAAACGACATTATGCGACCCAGGTTCAAAATTCTCTCCGGATGCCCATTCACGCTGTGCATAGTGCTTCTCATCCGCTCGGCTATCCCATTTGCAGAGGAAACATGGGTATTTCGTGTATCCCCCTTGCATTCCCAATACAAATGCCACAATCTGAAAAAAAATGAAAATATTTAAAGAATTTAGAGAATTTGTTCTATCAGATAAAAAAAATCTATGCATTGGACTGTATCACTTCTGTGGGGAAGTTAAGTGTTCTTATACGCTCTCAAATAACCTTTGGAAAAACAACATAGTCAATAGCAATAGTTTACTTATGATATTAGTATTACCTTCAAATCTCCACAGATCCTCCAGTTATGTTGGTCGTATACGAGAGCATCCAGTAAAATTTGCATGTTATCGTAGCTCTCAGTAAGTTGTACGGAATGTGCTACAGGGACTGATGCAACCCTATTCCCAATGTTGAGAAGTACTGCTTTCAAACTTCGTTTAGACGAGTCTATAAATAGCCTCCATTCTGATGCGTTATATGGCAGGCCCAAGGATTCGATTAGCCCCTCAACATTGCAGCAGTACACTAAGGAAGAGGTATTTTCGTGCACTGCAAAAAACTTGCGGAATTCTTCCTCTCGTTTCCTATACCAGGAGAATGTTGTTCCCGGAGCCAGCAAGTTGTCCTCTCGAAGTCGTGAGCCCAAGATCTCGGCAGCTAATTTGGAAAGTCCTAAATCCCTGGTAAGATCATTAAGTTTGGCCTGGTTGAGAGGCCTCGGCTCATTTGAAGCGGTATTTTGAGGTATATACGACTGGGACTGGTCATTGGCATTGGTCATTGATTCATCATCAGAATCATCGAAGTCCAGGGTTTGAGGTGGGTCGGGTATTGGAATTCCAGGACCATGGGGTACAGGTCTCATAGCAGAAGGAATGTCAGGGTATACAACAATGTGTTTATTCTTCTTGTTAACTCCTGAAAATAGAAACACAGAAACATGGATATGAAACTTGCATATGAAATAGAAGAAGCATTCAGACAGTGGCGGCTCGTGAGGGAAGGCTGCGGTCTGTAAGATATGAAATAGGTCGATGGAGTCTGTATATTTTCTTTCTTTTTCATTCATATTGTCCCTTCGGGGACAATATGAATGAAAAAGAAAGAAATATACAATCGTTGTATATGTAAATGTAACTTGTATAACAATATGTATGTGTAAATGTATTTTCTATAACAATATGTATATGTAAATGTATGATTACCATTATGGTGAATATTATGCTATATATGGTGAATATTATGTCAAGTTTCATACGAGGATTTCAAAATATTTAAGAAAAATAAATTTATAAGCCCACCTTGGAGGTTTGTCATGCAGAAATAGCAATCTGTCACGTGATCCTTTCCTTCTCTCCAAATCATGGGAATTCCAAAAGGCAAAGATTTCGCTCTGCCTTTGCTCCATCTTCTCAAATTTTCAATGCGCGTCTTGCAGCACATATGAGGGGCGAAATTTTTGTCCTGGTCCCCTAGCTTAATTCCAAAGTATGCTCTATACATTGTCTTCACAAATTTAGTGATTTGGGACTGGTTATTTGGCATGGTAACCATCCCACATATGTAGCAGAATCTATTGGGATCATTTTTACACGCTCTATTCATTATGAAATATTTTATCTATATGCCTGAAAAGTAAAAAAAGATATTATACAAGTGAAACAAGTGGTGATAGATGTTACTGTTCCAATTCCGCTTTGACAAAATCACGAAAAATTCTATTTTACTTGAGGCCATAGCCGGATAACCTGAGCTGATTGAGAAAAACGGATTGCAGATTCGAAATCAGCAGGAAAAACCCTATAAGAATCACCTACAAAACCCTTGACAGCAAAATTGATGCATACCAGTTATTAATGAACAACAAATATATAAACCTCAACATATAAATACCTGGTAACACAGAAAATTGAATGAAACTTGTTTCATTGAATTTTCTGTGGCTGAAACTCTTGAGAAAGTTATTATTTTTATCATAATGAAAACATTAATATTAATTTTAATTCTTATGCATTGCCTGCCATAATAGTAATATCACGAAACTTGTAAAATTATGTCATATAATCATAATTCTATATTATATTGATAGATTATCTAAATATCCGCATCCGCGGATATTGAAATTAAAGATCCGCATCCGCAGATGTTGAAAAACTGACATCCGGTCCACCACTATGATATATATATATATATATATATATATATATATATATATATATATATATATATATATATATATATATATATATATTTCTCCTCTACTGTTATACTGATGGTTATATTTTTTATTTTATCTTTTTTGATTATATACATATTCCCCGTTCATATTTCTTATACTATTATTATTTTTCATTTTATTTTTTGATCATATATATTCTATCGTTTGATTGTATATTTTCCATATATTTCTGATTCCAATAATTCGTCTAAATAAACAGAATGATGTAATGGGTTTTTATTTAATTCTTTTGGTTGTGAACGATATTATTTAATTATACCAAATGTCGGTTATGCCTTCTAAGCCGAATGACTGATTTCTAAGCCAGCTGTAAAGAATATATGCATTAATTAAATAAATAGCGTTATCTGTCAACTCAACCTGTACACCTGAACAAGCCATCTACGCCTTCCATATCAACTGACGGATTTCTAAGCCATCTGTCAATAATATATGCTTTAATTAAATAAATAGCGCAATCTTGCAACTCAACCTGAACAAGCCATTTAAGCCTTCTAAGCCAACTGGCGAATTTACACCTTATAAGACAGCGGGTGCTTAGATGAAGTCTTAATATGCGCTTGGCCCCTGCCAGGCGAACACCTCTCTTCCTCTCTCTCTCCTCCTCTCTTTCTCTCAGGGATAACTCCCCCTTCAAGTTGCATAACCCCATGTTACTTTTGCAACATTCCCCCTCCCCTTCATTACATACCCCCCCTTTGTTGCATAACCCCTTTGCAACATCTTGCACAATTTATCACCATTGCATTGCACCATTCTTGCACTCGTTCATTTTGCGCCCAAACTACGTACGGCTGTCCCTTTGCTGAAGAGGGGTACCAGATACCTCGGGAGGAAAGCGCTACAATCAGGTCTTAACACTGCAGAAGACATACTGGCTGAGGCTAAACATAAAGAAGCTCTAGAAAACACTTAAAGCGTACACGGGACGAAATCTTCAAAGATGCAAAGAGAAAAATGCCTGGTGGTGGGAAGAAGAAGTGGACTGTCCGGAAGAAGGGATTACCATCACGTGGAACTAACGTAAAAGGATATCAAAAAAGAAGTGTTCTAAGCGAATGAAACCTATGGTTGACCATTTTTTTGACTGATATAAGCTAAGGACATTGATCTCATGAATCATAGTTTGTTTACTACTTGTCGAGAGAGGAGGCACTATTTGTAACTCGTCATGGCACGCTTCATCCATCCGTGTAGTTCACAATGTTGTAAATCGGAGCTGTCCCTCTTTGGCATGCCCCCAACTCAAGTTTCTATTGAACACAGTGACTTTATTACAATTAACCCTTTAAATACAATTAGTTCCCCGAGTGCCCCTATAGAATTCGTGGTACCCAGCTCAGGCCTCTACTTTTTTTACCCAAGCTGTGTGCAGATGGACGCTAAACTACGTATAGCCCATTCTGATGGAACGGACTGCGATGACAAATATGCTGTATACCCTGAAACAAACTTTCTGCTATCCATATTCAACCAGTGTGACGTATATTTAAATCAGGTCAACATATCGGCAGGCACGGAGTACTATTACCTACGAGCCTATCTGGAAAATATCCTCAACTTTTCCAAAGAAGCGAAGGATACGTTTTTAAGTGCTGAGGGATATTATCAAGCTAAAGACGCAAGTAGTATAAAGGACAAATTTAAAAATTCTAAAAAGAAGATATACGAGTGTTTTGGACGCCTGCATACAGATTTCACATTCCAGGAGAAGTTGCTTGTGAATGGGGTGGATATGAAAATAAAGCTCACCCTCGCGAATCTTGAGATCTGTTTAAATCTGGATGCTGATCAAGAAGAGGGAGCAAAATCCGTTGTGGTTCACATTATGGAGACATACCTCCGCGTACGGCGAGTGAAATTAAGTTCACCAAAACAAATAGAAATTGATAAAAATTTACCTCACGCCGCCACAGTAAAATACTCAATTAACAGAGTACAGATCAAACTATACACGGTGCCAGCAGGGTTGGCATCGAAACAGATAGAAAACATAGCCCTGGGAAATCTACCTAAAAGGATATTAATTGGAATGCAGGAACATAATTCGGTGAATGGAAAATATAAAAAGAATACCTTTAAATTCGAGAATTTCGGCCTTAAAAATATAAGTCTATACGTTAATGGTTAATGGTGTTGCGTTGGGAGGAACACTGGATACGGACTATTCATCAAACGCTGTGTTACTGCTTTGCGCGAGAGCATATAGTAATCTGGCCCATATTGCAGGTGATTGTGATGAGCTCGGGATTGGGGTAACGCGGAAAGAATTCATTGATCAATTTAACCTTTATCCGTTTGACATCACACTTGACTTATCTGCTAGCGTAAATACACACTTAAGTCCACAACAGAGTGGATACATCTCAGTCAGATTGGAATTCGCCAAGCCGTTAGATGCACCTATTAGTATACTAGTATACCTCGAGTCACAAGCCCTAACAGAAGTAGACAGATTTAGGGGCGTTATCACTAACTTATAAAATGGATGCGAATACACTTCAGAGAGTAATGAATAGTGAACGAATCACAAGTTCCAAATTTATCGGTGTGTTTGCGAAGAATGAAACATTGAATTTGCCAACTACGCGAGATTGCGGTAGTCTTATTGTGAACACAGATGTCATTGGTAATAAAGGGATTCATTGGGTTGCAATCTATTTTTAAATAGGGAACGCATGTACTATTTTCATTCACTCGGCACTCAACCCTGGAGTGACCCTGTTATTGTAAAATTTCTTGATCAGTTTCATATCCCCGAAGTTGTGTGGAATCCCTTCCGGGTACAAGGATATTTTAGTAATACGTGTGGGATGTACTGCCTTTCATTTCTCATGCATATGTCACGTGGTAAAGAATTTATAATTTTTAAAAATTATTCGACCCGTGTCACACTCAACGAAACGACGAAATGGTATGCAGACAGATAAAAAGTCGTTTTCCGATTGTGCGTACTCGTTGTATAGTATGGTGTTTTGTTCGTGTGTGTATATATATATTTGTAATCAATAATGTTAGTTTGTATATTCTGTAGTTTGAGATGGTTATTGTACTAAAAACATGATTTCTTTCATTTAATAAATTGATGAAAATACATTCTGTCTTCTTCCCCGAAAAAAAAGATCGAAACAAAAAAATACTTACATTATTTCGTTAAATGATGTGACAATCGTTGGGTTGACTGCTCGGTAAATTTTCTACCTCCATATTCAGGTCCACGACATGGGTTTCTTCAAAACGAAAAGATTGTATAACACGTGCCAAATCCTCATCAGACCTTAAAGGAGAAAGAATAATTCATTAGTTCATACTGAATCTTGTTTAATAAAAACCCAAAACATATGCAGAGTATACATATAATAAGAGTATTACAATGTGAAGATACCTTTGAACCGCTCAGAGAAGTTCCTTTAAGAGAAAACTCGAATAACATTTATTATGGAATTTATAAAATTGTTTAAAACATGCAAAAGATTGCTATAAAAAAATTCAATGAATCAAAACAGGACTTAGCATAATTGCAAACTAATCTATAATTTCGGATACCTAAATAGAGCATTTTTAATGTGATGAGATGAATTACTACAACTCTTCATATATATGATGAAATAATCCAGAACAGCGCACTTTCTGACAGGCACATTAATAAATAACAAGTTTGCGAATAATTGGCTACAAAAAATAAAATTACAGGCACTTACATTTCTACGGCAGTTCCTTGCGTCGGATCGTAAGGAGCGTCATTGCAAATATCATCAACGGTTTGCGTTGGAAATAATCCATCCCGGTCAGCCGCGTTAAAAAGATTAATTGTGGACAACGCTACAATGTCACCAACTTGATATAAATCCGGTAAACTGTAAAGTTCTTGATTCATGGAGGAGGGAATGTTTATTCACTGGTGAAAATAACTACTGTGACTCCCAGCTGAAAATGTTTCCTTTTACATGCATGATCCCCAAGCACCACCCCAAAAGACTAAAAGGCGGTTCGTAAGTTTAATGATTGGTTGTCAATGTAACTGGGCGGGGCTATGATAAATTTGTGTACCAATCGTAACACCTATATTACGGGTCCATGCTTTCGACGTCCTGATTGGTCGAGTAATGGTGTCTTTATATTCTCTCCGTAGATTTAATGCTCACATCGTGTATTACCACTTGCAGTCTCTACCACGATAATATTTGCATTTGCGTCCATACTATTCTCGGTTTTCCCATTTTAGAACCCACACTTTTATGCAATATCCCTCACCTTTTTGCAGCAACATTGATCAACATTTGCTATCTCTATCACGACAATATTTTACATTATTATTTTTTGCGGTCATACTATTCGATCCTCAATTTTTCCCAGTTCGGATAGGGAGATGGACAACTTGAGCAGCTGCAAGTCGTTACAGGAATATCTTCATCAGAGCCACTCATCTCAGTATCACAGGAAACAAAATTAGCGCCGCTACTCTTCATAATCCTGACATACAGTAGATCATTGCCAGAGACAGCACAGTAACATACGATGACACAAACATCATTAGAAAAGAAGAATTCTAGATCTCTACAAGCAGAATGTTTTTGTACATTATTTTTTGCGGTCAGACTATTCTCAGCTTTCCCAAGATTCCTGACTTGTGGATGTGGTATTATATATATATATATATATATATATATATATGTGTGTGTGTGTTAATTGCCACTTGCAGTCTCTACCACGATGGTTTCAAATATTTGCAAAATATATGTTTGCAGTCATCCTATTCGATCCTCAACTTTGATTACTGTATTCAGCTTTCTACTTGCCAATTCTCGCGTAGGAGTGTGATTAAATTGTGTTTAGCTCGTGAAAATGAATGTCTGTTTGGACTAGTAGATAAACTGGTGCCCTAGGTATCCTAGTGGTTAAGACGCTGGGGTGCTATAAATAATTTGGAAAACAATCACGTGATTCCTATGTATATATTTAAGTTCAGTTTTTAACTTCATTATAATAATAATAATAATAATGGCGAATTTAACATATATAGGTTAGTGCGACAAAAACCAGTTTTGGAGACGAGAATTGGGACAAATCAACCTTTGTGGTCGGCTCAGCGATAATCTTCGTTTCCTCGAATAAAAAGAGAAGTTGTTTTAACGAATGCCTTCCTTGTCTTTCGAATTATAGGTAAAATGAAATTATTCTTATAGAGTATTTCTCATTTAATTCTTTTATCATTTACTTTGATTTCGCGGATTTAATGTTTATAAAAAATATAGAAGATATATAGAAAGGATTGCTAAAAGTAAATAGACTTTCTAAGGTTTTAGAATAAATGAAAGTGTTTCATGAATTATAGGTAAATTAAATATTATTCTTAGAGAATATGTTATTGGAATAATGTACAATATAAAGAGTCCTGTGTATTTCTTTTATTATTAATATTATTAAGATGAATGAATTATTTTGCTATGCCATGGATTAATTGTCTGAGGGCGTATGTTTGAATGTAACCTACGTTTTTCACTCCACCTTAAACCTGCAGTATACACAACAGACACAAGGGGGGCTTATGTTTGAGTGTAATCTAATTTTTAACAGTGATTTCGAAATAAAGTCAATAATGTGTGTGTGTGTGTGTGTGTGTGTGTATGTGTATGTGTGTGTGTGTGTTTGTGCCGTCTTCAGTTTTTCGAGCATTAACTCTCTCTCTCTCTCTCTCTCTCTCTCTCTCTCTCTGTATAAATAGAAATTAGATTCAGTTAGATATATAGAAAGGATTGTCAAAAGTAAATAGACAGAATATACATTCTAAGTTGTTAGAATAAATGAAAGCGTTTCATGAATTATAGGTAAATTGAATATTATTCTTAGAGAATATGTTATTGGAATGATTTATTTTGCTAAGCCAATTGTCTAGTGTATTTCTTTTATTATTAATATTAAGTTGAACGACGTTTAAATAATTAGTTCTCTTGCTGAACAACTTTAAGGAGAAAGTCGGTCTTGCCTTTAACCCTTTATCGCACTGTGCGTCGAATACGTAACGTTTCAAATACACGCATTTAGACTCAACCCTACGCAAAAAGTTCAGCCATAAAGGGTTAATAAATAAATAAATAAGTGGAAACTCGTCTAAATAAGTTAAAATAAATGGTGCAACCTGGTAACTCAACATAATAAGGTATACCTGAACAATTAAAAAACATTATTTGGCAGCTCATCTAAGTAAATGCTCTCTGGTAACCCCTCCATATATAAATAAGTGATATCTGGCAACTCACGATCCTCTTTATAACAGCTGCTTGGCCCCTGGACGCTCATAATGCGTCTTGCTCCAGCCAGGCGAATACCTCTTTCCTTCTTAGGTTAAGGCTTAGGTTAGGTTTCCATTTGGGGGTGAGGACATCCCACCTTTTATACCCAAAAACCTCCTCCTTCTCCTTTCTCTTCCTCTTTTAGGTTAAGGCTACCCCTTTGGGGGAGATCATCCTCCCTTCTCCCCCCGAAAGAGGGGAGAAGGGAGGATTGATGTTGCATAAGCCTTGCAACATTAATGTTGCATAACCCCCTCCCCATTCATTGCATACCCCTCCCCTTCAGTGCATAGCCCCCTACCCCCTTTGTTGCATGCCCCTTTGCGGCATCTTGCAACATTTATCAGAATTGCATTGCAACATTGCAACATTCTTGCAATCGTCCATTTTGCGCCCATACTACTCTCCTTTTCATTCTGGGATGTATACTGTTTCAGCTTCGTTCGGGAATATATTCGCACTTAAAAGCACCCTAAACGTGTTTCGCTGGTGAAGGTCACAAACCAAATAGCCGTAACGTTGACTTGTAACTTCTTTATAAACTTCCAAAAACTCCTTACGCTGATTCGGACACATTTGACTGGCTAATAACCCAATTTGTGGCACATCTCTACGTTGTGCGAATAAGATTAGATATTGCGTATTTAGCGACACATCACGCATGTATCTATTCTTGAAAAACAGCTTTTGATTGATGAAGAACACGCTTATGTTAAGATGATGGGAGAATAATGTAAATGTTTCGGCAAACGTTTTGTCCATTTCTAACATGAGATCTTCAATTACAATAACTTTGTGTTCATCACCCTTTATAGAACCAACATCATAAACACCTTTGTGGAACAAAATGACATCTTGGTACTCACTGAATACGGATTGGTATGTCGAATAACACCATATGACTTTGTGCACAAAATTTGAGAACAGATCGTCCTTCTCTTTAATGATTTTAAGCATAAACATGGTTTCTTCTTCCCCAGAACCGTGAATGACGAAGTACAGCAGCATGTCCCTACTATCGATATTGCTGACGATGACGATAGTGTGGTTACAGACCCCGCCAGCCACCCAACAGATGTGAGAAACGTAGCAGCACCATCCCACCTCCTCAACTCCATAAAAAGAAAGCGTGTGCACGAAACAGCTTTCTCGGCAAAGCGCGTAAAGTCATCAGTCGCAGAACCGCAACCCTCCAACCCTCCACGTCTTACGACACGAGTCCTTCAGTAGCACCATCTAAAAATAATAAAGTTGTACCCACTTGCACCCATTCGTCCGAGCTTTCCACCTCATGAGCGATAGGTACCATTATATCATTCGAGCTGCTGCGCAACGTTACCGCCATCCCAGCCCTGACTAGAAACCGGTACACATTCAGAATCGACCACCGAGTCATGTATAGTGACGGTTATGAACATGGACTGCGGCGCATGATTGAACGTATTGTGGAGTTTGCCCTTCTGGGCAAAGGGGGTGTGTGAAGTCAGAACGCTTCTGGCGCTTGGATTCGGGTCAACTGATACCGATAGAGACGATTTTTTGGCAGTAATACCCTACAGCCGCCTAGCTGATGTCAATGTAGAATATATCTTGGAGTGTATAATGCAGGCCGCACAAAGCGGCACTGAGCTTAATTTGGAGAATTTCACGATTGATATAGACCATGTTTACTGGCCTGAAGGCCACAACGCAACACCATATACCCTTAACTTCAATTCTCATGCTATTTACAGACGTCATATAAACTCCGAGCGTGGTTGCGGCTTTGTAGCATTAGTCTTAGCTCATATGTTTACTGTGCTAAATGCATGGGCCAGAAAAATTTGGTTGCCGACGGTTGTGCAGCGTTCCCGTAAACTGGCTTCTTCAGATTGCAAGTTTGAGTTTGACTGTAATTGTAATATGGGTCTTGAACAGTTGAGAAGGGTAGAGCAGGAAATAAGTGTACGTATAGTTGTGTTTGGAATGAATGATCGTCGTAGGACTGTTTATGTTTTTAAAGCAGTGTGAGAGACCGTACAAGACCCCTACTTATTTTAGGTTTGTCAGGAACAACGTATCTTCCCATCCGCAATATAAGGGACCTTTACGCAAGTTATGATAAAAGTCGAAAATATGGAAAGGATCATGATTTGTGTAAGGGATGTCTCGAGTTTGCGGATGATATAGTGAAACATTGTAAGGAGTGTCACATGGTTTGCGACGAGTATAAGAGCCCCAGGTGTGAAAGTCGGGAAGTCGAAACTGAATAGCGCGACTGGAATGTATGTAAGGGAACATTTTTCAATAATAACTGTTTTGCGCTACATAAATCAAATGGCATGTGCAGGAAAATGAGAATCTTTGAATGTGGTATGTTTCATATGATGGATAATTGGGGAAAGTTTGACACAAATGCGATGAAATTCACTGTTCCACTTGTCATGAAAAATATAAGGCAGCTGGTATAAAACATGAATGTTATAGGAAAGATGCTAAGCCTAAAAATAAACCTTGTATAACTGTGTACTACGATATAGAGACTTACACAAACCCTGAAACAAAAGAGATTATTCCACATTTACTCGTAAGTCAGACTATTTGTGACGAGTGCATGAACATTGACTGTGATGATTGCCTCAAATGTGGTAAGCGGACAAACATTTTTAAGGTGTCTGCAGGAGATTCCCCCGTGAAACTCTCTGTGAACTATATTGTCAAGCTGGCGGATCAGTTCAAAAAAATGACTATGTATATCCTTGCCCACAACGCCGCAAAATTTGACACACAGTTCCTTTATAAGGAGCTGCTTGAGCACGAATCATCAGAGATATTCACGGGTGAACCCTTGACAAGAGGAAACAAGCTTATACAGATGCAGATAAGGGGTAATGTACAGTTTAAAGACACCCTGCTGTTCACACCTTGTAAATTAGCCAAGCTACCCAAGGTGATGGGCGTAGGTGCAGAAGTATCAAAAGGGTACTTCCCTTACACATTCCTCACTCAAGACACTTTAAATTATGTCGGACCGCCACCCCTCAAACATTATTTTAACTATTAATGCATGAGTACAAGTGAACGTGAAGATTTTGACCGCTACTACAGCAGCTTTAATGAAGATAACCCTTACAATATAGCGTATGAGCGTGAATTTTATTGTGTGAATGACGTACGTGTACTTAGAGTATGCTTTCAAGCCTTTAGAAGTATGTACATAACCCCTTCCAATTGTGATCCACTACAAGCCGCAACCACGATCGCCTCATTATGTTTTACTGTATTCAAGAATAACTTCATGCCTAAAGATACGTTGGCCGTTATTCCTCGAAACGCCCCCGCCGCGCGCAGCTATTTACTGGCTCACACACATACAACACCAGACAGGTGTACAGTATATATAAAACACGCTCGCAACACAGGGAAAGTTGCCATTAAGATTAATGGCCGTGTTTTTTGGGTAGATGGCTTACGTGAGGATCAAACCACTGGTGAGAAGGTGTACTCTTTTATTGGTTGCTGCTGGCATGGATGTCCACGTCCTGAGTGTGCCGTCACAGGGGACCTCCACGGAAGATCCCCCGCCGACAGCCTCGCATGGACCCGTACCCGCAACCACCTTATAAGTTCCCAGCTCACTGACAAGGTTTTGTGGGAGCATGAATATGATGACTGGCTGGAAACCGAGTTGTATCGTGAAGAAATAAGAGCCATCAAACGCACAATGTTGGTGGAGCCACTCAAATGCGGTGACAGCTTGTTTGGAGGACGTACAAACCCCATTAAACTTTACTTTACGCCTACGGAGGGGGTGAAGCTTCACTACTACGATTTCTGCTCATTATACCCTTACGTGATGAAGAACAATCCGTTTCCAGTAGGCGCGCCTGAAAAACTTGTGGATCCAGCCATGTCTACCATCGAGTTCTCAGCCAACTTGAGTGAGAGCTACTTTGGGTTTTCTTTCGTAGATGTGCTCCCCCCTCGCGATTTATGGATGCTGATCTTGCCTGTTGTTGTAGATCACAAACTCATGTTCCCTCTGTGTGTGAAGTGCGCAGAGGAGAATAATGGGGACTGTAATCACACGATCAACCAGAGGAAGTTCAGAGGCGTATACACAAGTCCTGAACTGGCCTTAGCCCTCCGTCACGGGTACAGAATACTGAAGATATATGAGGTGTGTAGGTTTCGGAAACTCCTCAACCTTTTCATAACACATATGAACACTTTTTTGAAAGATAAAGTAGAAACGTCAGGATACCCAAGAGGAGTTGAGACCCCAGATGAGAAAACGGCATATATTCAGCGCTACCATGATCCTGAAGGGATACAGCTTCACCGTGCCAAAATTGTGAGGAACCCTGGCAAGCGCTTTAGTGCAAAGTTGTGCCTAAATAGTCTTTGGGGCAAGTTTGCTCAGAATACAGACAAGGGGAATGTACATCTAGCACAAAGTTATGGTGAAGTCTGGGATTATGCAAACGCCAACGATAAAGAAGTTATGGAAATCGTGAATGTTGGTAATACGTACATAATAAGGTAAAACCGGACCGAATTGGCTACATATGCATCACGTGTCACAAACATACCTGTAGCCAGTTTCACAACAGCCTACGCGCGTATCAAGCTGTGGCATCTTTTGCATTCTCTAGGACAACGGGTTCTGTACGCTGATACAGATGTGATATTCACGGAGAGGGTAGGTGAAAATATGGCACGTATAGGGGAATTCCTTGGGGATTTGACTGATGAGATCAAGGATGAATATGGCGACATCGCATACGCCGATTCTTTTGTCTCAACAGGTCCAAATCCTTACGGTGTACGCGTGAGGGTGGGGGGATGAGTACAAGTACATCGTGAAGGCTAAAGGTACCACACTTAACCATGCCAACCGCCAGATCGTTAACTTTGATTCGCTCAAAGATCTAGTGAGCTTAGAAGACGATGGTAATGGCCAACCACCCCATCTGGTTGTGGGGACTCATAATTATCGGGTGTGAAGGAACTTAGGGGCACGAAGGTCTGTCGTAACACATACAGGAAGCGATACCAGGTGCCTGGCACCTACGACACTGTACCCTTTGGTTACCATGGTCCTTGAATGTTTGCTATATATATGTGTGTCTATTTTAGACGTTTATTTATTTATTACGTGTATTTGAATATATACCATGAGTTAGAGACTATTTACTTGTTGATATGTTTATTTATTTAGAAGAAATCACGTTTGAATTAGTGTTTCATTTTCTCCTTTGTGTTTGTGTGTCCAGGAAAAAAATTCTACGCTCCACCCACTCTATGATCAATCAAAGGGTCACGTGACTCCTGCTACTAGGTGGTCATATCTCTACCCCTGCGTGTTCAATTGACCTCAGCAAGCGTGTTTCACATTCATGAAGTGGTACTCGATAAAGTCTACTGAATACTGAAAGAATTCCTAACCATCCCTCCTTTGAAGCTTTCAAGGCCACATTGAACCGTGCAAGAGGTTCAGATACTCTACGGATATTCTGGCGAGAGCATTGCGGGCTTTCGTGGCACAAACGATGTAATGGACTACGTCGTAGGACTAAACTGCGTAAAGGCGACATATACCGTGAAGTGAAAGAAACAACACGTGCAGAAGTGAAGCAGCGGGTGTGGGTAGTGAACTTTGTTGATGATTGGTGTGACAAGAGGTATTATGTCAATTTACATCATACCGAGTACGCATACACTGCGGCTGAGAATATAACTCTTGTCATCATGGACAACCTGAAATATTTTTATCATTACGTTCATATATATCATGACGAGGTTCGCAGTGAGGTTGTGGCTGAAAGCCTGTGCGAGTTTTTAATAGAGTTTAGAGATGAGTATCACTTGTTAAGCAAAAAGGATAAATATGGACACATGTTTCTTTCAAATAGTGCGCCGGAGTGTTAATGTGTGGATAAAATGAACGAATATGTATTTTCCCCATTAAAGCCGATGTTACTTCGTGAATCTGAAAATTCTGTTTGCCCGGTATAATGGACTACAAATATTCGGCTCTTTCACGTTGGAACAACTCCGTACACGAATCACTAACTTATGGTATGACGCGACCGTGTGACTCATTCCCCCACGCTTCCAGTAGAACCTAACTGCCCACCAGTGGCTCATACTCACCTTAGAGCTTGACCCGACCGGACGTGCCTTCTTCACAATAGAAAACGATGGAGCTTCCGTTGAGCAGTATCCTTAATGCCGTATACGATGTGTCCGTGACAAAGTCATTGCGTATGTTCAGACGCAAAACAGGTGCTATTAATTATGTAATGGAAACGTCGTGTAGACAATCAAACTCTGGTAAAGGGAATGTTATTTATTTAAGTGTTGAGGAGATGAACAGAATCTTCGTGTTGGTTGAGAAGTGGGGGAGGGTCGTTATAAAATACCTGCAGGTGTAGGTACAAAAAGAGAGCAGGTTAGTGATACACCGTCATACGCCGTTATTTGAACGTTGTATTAAACGTGACCAACCATGCATTGATATACAGCTGATGTGGAAGGATGCAAAAGACAATGACGTCCTTATCACTACGCGAAACCGTTTCATTCTCGAGATAATGTGTTACCGATATGCTTTATTTTGACACGGTGCTCGACGGTTTCACCGAGTGTAAGGAGGAGCAGGGTGAGAATGGACTGGAGCTGGATGCTTATTTAAAAGGCATAGACTCGCGAAATATTATGAACTTTGGTACAAAGCACTTGAACGATACAGGACTGAGCTCACCTACACTGTTCACCCTGAAGAACTATTTCTTTATATAATGGTCATCTGCCGGCACGATTCAGAAGATTGCTTCAATTGCCTTTATGCGTTGTGAAGAAGAATTCACGGTTGAAAAGCTCGGATCGAAAAGAATAATAAACCCGCGTTTGGAAAGGAGTGTTTATAAACTTGAATTTAATAATGTTGTTGTGGCAAACGATGACCTCTTTGTGCGTGCTTTTCAGTGTATTCTATCTGTGTTTAAAGAGAGTGATAACTTTCCACCCAATTGTAAAGTGGGTACAAAAAATAGTGTTAAACGAGCTGAAAGCCCTTTATATAGAATGCAGACTTCCTCATACTTTGATTGGTGAAATAATTTTAAATCGTATTTATTGTGTAGTACAAAGCAATGAGAATGAAACTGTGGATTCGATTAAGTGTGAGTTTAGTATTTTATTTAAGCGCAGTCGAACTTAAAAAGCGCGTATTTTTTATGTATATATTGGAATTCTTCTGCACTATTATTTTGAAGTTTATATAAGGGGTTCCAAACAACCTTAGCGCCCCCATTTGTAGCTTACATGTTTACTTATGTCGAAATAGTTTTTAGTGATTATAAAAATATGTAAAATTCTTTATTTATTGCAGGTATTAAAATTACTCTAGCTGATAAAGTGATAATATAATGGCTTCTCAATTAATTGGTGATACGGATAGGCAACGTGTGATAGATCGCATACGAGCAATAACATTTCGGGAAGCTCGTGATGCTGAAGCCACCTTTATAACACGTTCATGGGTTGCCAAAAAGTTGCGAAGAAGTGAGGACTTCGTCAAAAGAAATTGGAATAAAACTTTGGATGAATGTGAAATGGATACAACCAAATCTGGGCGCCCAAATTTGCCACTCTCTCAGGAAACAAAGGACATCACTGAAAGCGGTACGCGTAAGCGGAAAAACAGCTGTGCCAAAGTTTCTAGAGAGATCGAAGTGTTGAGAGGAAAGATCGTTAGTGGTGAGATCATTCGACTGTACCGTCATAGGTAAGGTTTAAAGCCTTGGCATGAACTTCCAAAGCCAAGAAAAACTCAACTTAACATCGATGACAGAATGTGGTTTGCCCATTATCTTGAAGATTGGGATGAGGATGATTTCATGCATTTAACTGTCTCCGATGATTTTTTTGTTTACGTATCACGTCGGCCTAAGTACCAAAATGATCGAGTGTGGGACACAACACCAGATAAAATCGATGACAATGAACATTATCGCAAATTATTAAAAAGTCCAGACTGTATTGGTGTGTTTGTTTTGTTCACTGCAAAGAAGCTCATGTGGGTGCTGAAGCCAAATGGTCAGAGTTGGGATGGACAGTATTTTCGTGATATTATTCTATCCCAGCATGTCATTCGTTTTCTAAGAAACCCAAACAATGTTGTGGATGTCGATCAGGTCACACTTCTGCACGATAAGGCCCCCTGCTTTAAGGCATTAACCGCTCAACAGTTGTTGCGGAACCATGAGATCGATTTCTTTGGAAATGAAGAATGGCCAGGAAATTCTCCTGACCTGAACGTCTGTGAACACATTGGATCAGTTATAAAGGACAAGGTTGAATGTCTCTTGTTTCAAGAACCTGCAGCAAATCTATTTTCGAAGGATACAATGACGCAACACATTGAAACTGTTTTAGCAAATTTGCGTAACGATCAAGATCTATTCACGTCACTTTTGGCAAGCTACCCAAAGCGAATTCAGGCTGTCTTGGAAGCCAATGGCGGGAACACCAAGTTTTAATTGTTTCTCATTAAATGCAGGATTAAATTCTCTTTTGTAATGTATGTTTAGTTTTACTGTACCTCTAATGGTTTAGGCCATGGGCGGGGAGGCTAAGGTTTATTGGAGCCCCGTATGTGTATATTTTTTGATGCGTGTACATACAGGGTGTCCGAGAATTATCTGTACAATTTTTGGCTGTTATTAAAAGTCAACCATGAAGTGTAGAAATTCCAGTATTGTCCCATTTTACAGAGAATCTCTAAGTTTTTTCTAATACCACGTTTTGACAAGTTTTTTAGAAATGTACGCGGGTGACAGACATTGATGATTTAAAAGCAAGAATCACAGCTGCTATTGAGCGAATTGATGTGGATATGCTGCAGCGTACATGGCAACATTTGCAGTATCGATTGGATGTTTTGCGAATCACTAATGGTGCACATATCGAATGTTTGTAACAACGTTACTTTAATAAAAGAAACTTTTGAAAATACAGATTCTAAATAATCTTGTTTAAGAATTTTACGTGTGTTATCAAGAATTTTATTAAAAGATGAAATTGTACAGATAATGTTCGGACACACTGGAATTTCTAAAAAACTTGTCAAAACTTGGTATCAGAAAAAACTTAATGAGATTCTCTGTAAAATGGGACAACACTGGAATTTCTATACTTCATGGTTGACTTTTAATAACAGCCAAAAATTGTACAGATAATTCTCCGACACCCTTTATATTAATTGTGTATATAGATTTCTACTGTACTATTATTTTTGCTTATATATATATATATATATATTATATATATATATATATATGTGTGTATATATATATATATATATTCCTCGTTTAACCTGTGTATTTTTTCGTGTATATAGATTTCTTTACTATTATTATTTTGATGGTATATTTATTTCCTATATATTTATTTTCGATTAAATAATTGTTACCATGGATTCGTTTTGCAACTAAATGATGTATTGGTGTTTTATTTAATTATTTTGGATATTATTTAATTGCGTTGATGAGTGTATATATAAACATTATTTTTGGGATAAATAAATATATGTAATTGTCAACTAGCTGGTACATGGCTGCCATTAATAATATATGCGTATTCGCGTTCTAAGTCAACTGGCTGTGATGCTCAAGCCGACCAGGGTAGCTGGGGTGACTCCTCATTATGTTATGAGCCGTGGCAGTGTGAACATCACCTCTATCCATTAATACATATATATATATATATATATATATATATATATATATAACGGAATTATTCACACAATCAAATTACTATATATATATATATATATATATATATATATATATATATATATATATTCTAACTGCAAACAACACACAGTATAATTAATGTAAAGAACGACGGTTGTTTATATTCATATACAAGCTACAATAAATAACAGAATTATTCGCGCAATCTGGCAACCCTTGCCTTTCCTGTATAGAGCCACCTGGCTGATTATACCTAAGCCAACTAAGGCTGGAAAGAAAATCATTATGCTCCGAGACATGCCAGCGTGAAGATCTCTTACTCTTACCTTCTTAGGTCAGGATACCTTCTTAGGTTAGGATAGGTTACCTTCTTAGGTTAGGGTTACCCCTTTGGGGGGAGGTTATTCTCCCTCTCCCCCAACACCCCCTTTTCCCCTTTATGCAGCTTGGGGGGATAACCCCCACCCCTCTTTTTGTAAATTCCCCTCCCCATTACCCCCACCCCCTTTTTGACATCGATCAACATTGCAATGCAATTTCCACTCTCACATTTTGCTCAATTCTGAACCCCCTACAGAGGAAATTTTGCACGTTAGTCTAAAATTTGGCTTATTTCGTAAAAGATTCTTATAAATTTTCAAAGCATTTCAGTTACTATTTACATTGAAATGGAACAAATTACAATGTGCAAATTTCATTACATGTATATTTCACAATGATTATACACTGGATGTTCAGAAATTAGTTTTTTGGATTTTCGTTTGAATTCAGCACCTGGTTTATCTCTTCTCAGCATCTAGCAAAAGTCAGCCATCATGTGAGGATCCCATCGTCCCTTAAAGTTTTCTTCCATCTTTGATATATTCTGGTGGAATCTCTCTCCATGCTCTTCACACAGATCACCAGGATTTTCAGGGAAAAAATCAAAATGACTACAAAAATGTGAATCTTTAAAAACATACGAGCTCCTAGGTCTTTATAAGCATCTAGAAGTGCTTGGATGAGTATTTTATAGTTACCAGACTATGACTGCCAAGAAAATTCTGACACACACTTTTGAACGAATTCCAAGCACATAATTCATTTTGTTCAAGGTGTTCCAGAAATTCATCATCATTTAGAAGAATTCTTATCTGAGGCCCAATGAAAATTCCTTCTTTCAATTTAGCATCAGTAACATTGGGGAATTTGTCACACAAATACTGAAATCCACGACAGTCTTTGTTCAGGACCTTCACAAAATTTTTCATGACCGAACTTTATGTGAAGTGGTGGGAGATAGATCTTTTTTGGATCAACCAATGGTTGATACTTCACACTGTGCTGTCCAGGAACAAAAGTTTGACGAGGAATCCAGTCAGTCTTGGTGTAATGTTGTTGTGTAGCCATGCTGTCCCACAAACAAAGAAAGCAGCACAATTCCGTGTACCCACTTTGCATACCAAGGAGTCCAATCACTTTCAAATCACCAGAGGTATTCCACTGGTAGTTTTTATAACTAACAGCATTAAGAAGAATCATCATGTTTTCATATGACTGTTTCAGGTGAACAGAATGTCCAATGTACACTTGGGTAGTTTTCATCATTGTGCAAAAGAACCGCTTTTAAACTGCGCTTAGATGAATCAATAAAAAGACGCCACTGTCTGGGATTATGCTGTATATCAAAGAGTGAAAATAAACCTTCTATATCAGAGCAGAAGTATAAGTGATTCATACTTTTTAAATAGCATGAAACATCGGAACTTCTTTTTCGAAAGGATGTTATCCGAACATCTCCATCAACCAAATTCCATTGTTTCAGTCTTGATGCCATAAGTCATTCAAGTCATCTTGCGTAACGAAATGGGGTTCATTTTCATTACCAGGAGGACAAATCTCTGCCTCACCAGCACTGTGTTCTGAAGATTCTTCATCAAAAGAGAAATGAAGCACTTTTTTATCTTCTGGTGGTGCTGATACTGGAAGTTCATCACTGTGAGGCACTGATTTGATAACAGAATCAACCACAGGATAAACAATCTTACGCCTGGTTTTGGAAATATATATATATATATATATTATATATATTAGGGTGTCCCTTAACTATAAGGGTGAAAAGATTTTTTGTGAATTTTAAATATCCCATCCCCCAAAGTTGTTCCGTATGATGTAAAAACCATGTGTGAAAACTTTCTTTCGAATCCAGTAATATATAGATGCCGCTCAATGGTATCGAAATTACACCATATACATTTATGGCACGTATGTATTGCTGCCCTGCCAGACTTGTAGCGACAATTCGTTGTTTATTTTCAATCAAATCGCTAGCATCCAGCAGGTCCCTCTCACCCGATGGTGAGTATTAGCCACTAAAAGGCGGGAGTCTCATAGTTGCCAGCCATTCATTGCCGCCTGGTCAGCGTCGACTTCCGGCAATCAGGGTACGGGTGGCAGTGATTCAAGGCAACTTGCAGCAGGATCTGCAGCTGGTCTCATCTTGCGTCAAGTACCGGTTGCCGGTTATACTCCTGGATCAGCGCCACTCCACGTTCAGCATTTTCGTTGACGACCTTCAGGTTGTGAATAACTTTCATGGCCTTCTTGAAGTCGTCGCGGGTCTCCCAGGCCTGCGAATCCTCTTCAATAAACTCCGTCGAGAGTATTGGTATTCTTGGTAAGCAAGTCCTCTTATCTCTGGAGGAAGCGCTTGACGAGAAGGAACTTTGGGCCAGAGTTCTCCAAGGCAGGTCGTGCACGCGGCCCCGAAGATGAGCTCGAGGTTATGCTGGCGGCAAGCAGAATGCAGTCGTACCCTCTACGTCTACAGCTTCTGTTCGATGAGAACGCATACCCCTGAGTAGCAGCCAGTGTTGAAGGAAGTAGTGTCAAACAACAAACCAACCACTCGCTCCCGCAGACCCCAATCCTTCAATGCCGTTACGACCGCCTTCGCGTTATCCTTCTCGGACCCACTTGTCTTCGCGACCTAGAGGAGCTGACTGATGCCAATGCCCGACACAAGCACAGAAAGGCGGTCGACGTTGGTTCTTCCCCGTCAGCTCGTAGAATAACTTGCTATCCCAGTGGATTAACGCGGCACACCGACGGTGAATTCCTCCTTCAGAGTGTTGGCGAAAAATCGACGGCAGCGTTAGCGATAGCGATGGAATGAAGAACGGTTAATGTTTACGTCTTCAACGTTGTGTTCGAGACTCCGCGCCGTCTCTGCGATAATGTAGGTCGTCTTCCTATCGGTTGTTTTTGTGCGATCCAATGCGGCTGCGAGGGAGGGTGACAGCACATTCAGAACATTTTAGTGGGAAAAGACTCCCCAGTCGCTCGTTGGGGTACGGCTAGTCCATCCTCGTCAGAGATGGTACTGGAGTAGGCCAACACCACAGTAGTATGACCGCATAATGGACGAGTGCAGAGCAATTGCAATGTTGATCAATTGTTGCAAGGTGCCAAACCGCCTTCCCCCTTGTTGTAAGGAGCCAACCCCCCATAGTGCCAGTGCCACAAAAAATGGGTTATGCAAGCAAGGGAGAATCTCCCAAGCTGCCACCCAAACCTAACCTAATAAAGAAGAGGAGGAGAGAAGAGAGAAAGACCTTCCTTCCCCTGGAAACCCAGGCGCATAATGAGCGCTCTTGACAGCATCAAGCTGACTTAGAAGTCTTAATCGGCCAGTTGGCTGTAAATGGCTTGTTTAAAAAGGAGTAAATATGTATACGTATATATTAATAACTTTTGAGGTGCCAGATTGCGCTCTTTATTTGTATATATTAATGGAGATGTTCTTGCAGTCATGTCGCATCAGTTAATGAGCGCTCTTCTCCTCACACTGGCATATAAATCTTAATCCGCCAATTGGCTTAAGCCGCCAGTCGGCTTAGAAGGATTTTTATACATACTTATCCAAGGCAGTCCATTTAATAATATAAAATTATTTTTTATATTGACTCTATCCTCTGTATATACATTATTTATTATTATTAAGAATTATTATGTTTAAAATAAAATGGAATAAGTTATTTAATACAATATATATATATATATATATATATATATATATATATATATATAGGGTGAACCAAATGTAGGTGGACAGTAAATGATAACGTTTATTTTGAGAATACATATTTAATTTTTTTGTATACTATAATACAAAATAAAATTTAAATAAATTTAGTTATAATATTTAATATAATAAAACACAAACACCATAGTTATAATGAACACCATAGTTATAATATAATATAACACAAACCGTATTCAACCTACTGTCCACCTACTTTTGGTTCACCGTGTATATACACACACACACACACACACACACACACCTGGTGAAGCTCTTGTTAATTAGTGCTAAAAATTATTTTTTATATTGACTCTATCTTCTGTGTATATACATTATTTATCATTATTAAGAATTATTATATTTAAAAATAAAATGGAATCAGTTATTTAATGCAGTATATATATATATTTTTTATTGGGGTTGTTTAACCTCCTTGGCAACATCTCAGGTCATATGACGGAGAGGACATACAGCTTTACGTGAGATCCGAACCACGGGTCGTCACATAATCTGGGCGCGGAGGACGGTCTCTCATCCAACTACTACTCAGACCCAATGTCGCTTAACTTCGCTGATCTCCTGGAAGCGGTGTTACGACATTGGTCACGATGTAGCCCATTTATATATATATATATTATATATATATATATATATATATATATATCTCTGCTGAAATTCTTGTCAATTAGTGCTAAAAATTTATTTTTTATATTGACTCTATCTTCTGTGTATACAATATTAAGAATTATTATTATATTTAAAATAAAATAAATTCGTCAACACTGCCTGATACCCAGTATTTCATGCTTCTTACCATTATTAAGAATTATGGAAAGTCTTAAAACTCCTATAACCCCTATAAACGTCTACAACGTCTATAAACTTAACCGCGGCGCCAGGCCGGCGTCTGAACACCTGAATTTTATTTCTGAAATGCATGGATGGGGCGACAGGTAAAATTTCGACTCGACCGAAATTTAATTTCGACCCTTCGTCGAGATTTTAATCCGAAACGAAGTGGATTGAAACTCCAAATTTATTTTCCAAACAGTATTCACTACAGTGCTTTTAAATAATAAATAAATACATAAATAATACACGCAAACTTCTCTCTCTCTCTCTCTCTCTCTCTCTCTCTCTCTCTCTCTCTCTCTCTCTCTCTCTCTCTACCCCGCTCACCAGAAGAAAATCTCTGTGGTGCTGTCTACTTAGCCATGTCATTAAATTTAAGTCCCATATCTGTCTTACGGCCAAGCATTCGCGGGACACCTGTTATTTGCCTTTCCACTTATTAAAGAATTTCCTTTAAAGGGGCTGCCACGATTTACAACTTCAAAAGTAAAAAAATAAAATTTAAACTAAAAAGAGTTTATTCCTTCAAACGGCTTTAATATCTCGCGAATTTTAATAAAACTAATCAAGAGACTTTTAAAACACTTGACGCTCCAAAAGTCCTCCCTTAATACAATTCATAAAAAACTCAAATTTAATCGATTTTCATTGAATTTACGTTTAAAAATTTAAAAAACTACATATAAATTAATGTTCAATTATCATGTTAATATTCAGGAAAATAAATAAGTTTTTAATTACAAAGTAATGGTTTATTCAGGCACACATATAAATTATGTATACACAATAATAATAACCCAAATTAGATGGGACCACAAAAAAAGACTTCCTCTTGAAACATTAAATAGGCCTAAAGAATTGTGAAATTCGACTATTTATTTAATATGAACCTTTAGGCGGGCTCTTATGTACACCTAAAGAACTGTATTGATACCCTCCGTGTATTCACGCCTCGTTAGGGAAATGAAGACGAGAATACATTCCCGCATAAAAGGATAATGCACGATTACTCCTTCCAATTATGATATATCTGATTTAAACGTCCGCTTTAGAAATAGCCACATGACCCTAGTATATAAATATATATATATATATATATATATATATCCGTCCTGCGCATGCGCGGAATCGACTATCGTACAAATTTCTAAGTGAAGTATAGCAAATTGGATAAATAAAACCACGAAGGAAAGGAAACACAGAATGGTGCTCAAGCGCTTTCGTCTAATGAATTTAAGTGAGACGAAAACTCAGGACAAATAAAGATGAATATATAATTGACGTTAATAGTCTCTTTTCTTTTTAAAATTGTTTGTCTTTGTAATTAGCATATCGGAGCTAAATTATTATTATTTAAAAGCGGTCACAAAGGTCATTAGTTAAGTACTTTCATAAGAGGCCTTCATTTGATTAAACTCATACGCGAATCCATTAACAAATTCAAATAATCAAACTCGTTGTATATTTCATAGAAAAATACCTTAATTAATTTAGCCTAAAGGCTAGGTAAATTAAGTTAGGTTGACGGAATTGACGATAGAACAACCTGTGTATGTCATGGGTACATATGGGTACGGAGCTGTTCTAATTAGGAAAAAACTTTGAAAAATAACCAACCAGATGACATAATTTCAAGTGGAGAAAAATTTGTCACGTTATATATATATTGGGGTGTTTTTATCATATAGTGGTGAAAACGCAATAACAAATGTTTTGAGTTGCGAACGTTTTATTTTATGAGGACGATAAAAAGAATGTTGTATGCAAAATTTCCTTCACGTGAAATAATATTTAGAGGTTGCGCAAGCAACGTTTAGAAAACAGATTGTATAAATTGTTTAGCTCACGTTTTTTAACAGTTAACATTACAAATTAGTTGCGCTACTAATATCATGTTTGTTTTACTAATGCAGTATATTTGTAATATATATATCATCCAATTCGAGACATTACATTGGTAATATACTCGTAGGTTATGTTTAGTATACATCTTTACTTGAAACTTTTTAAAAGCAAGTCGCTTTTAATCCTTAACCGCCCAGGTGGACAAATTTGTAACACGTCAAATACATGCATTCATAACTTAACCCTACAAAAAATTCAGGCGGTTAAGGGTTAATGGCCTTTAGAAAAGCATTGCGGTGATCTTCAACTACTTGTAATAAATATTATTGTGTTTGTTCATTTCTTGTTAGTGAAGTGTTAAACTCCTGAATAAGAGCTACTCCTCTCTCTGCTAACTCATTCACAGGTTTTATATTCAGTACTGCCTTTCGGGCAACCTGAAAATCATTGTCATCTTCCCAAGTGCTTGGATCTTTCTGTAGAAATGTAGTCATTGGTCATTGGTTCGAGCATTTACAAAGTCTTCCACTCTTAATTCCGTTATATTTGAGGTATCTGAAATCATCACCCGACGGGGTGGGTCTTCCGATCCAACTTTACCGGTGATTGCTTCAACCATTCTTCGCTTGGTGGATAGGGGTAGGCGATGATCAAAAAACGCCATTCCAACTAATACCTCACTTAGGGACCAAAGATGCTTGCTTAGGGATGAAAACGCAGCTGTTTTAGCGTTTGGATTTTCATAATTTTTAAATTCTTTTAAAAGTTGCAGATCATTTAATGCAGCAAAAGTAGAAAGAGGGCACTCGATCCATGCTGTAACATAAAACTTACTAATGAATATATTTATTTCGCAAAGATTCATCCATAATTTGTTTGTGATATGGAAGGAACTGCGGATACTTGACGTGGGCGTCAAAGAAAACTGCTCACGAAACATTCACATTTTTAGTGAGTACAATGCTCTTGCCATCCAGCGTGCACGGTGAACTGGTCTCGGTGCCCGAAACCGAATGCCTTTCGGTGGTACTCCTCCTAGAAAGACGATGACTACTTCTAGCAGTTCTTTGTAGTCATCTCGGGACAATTGTTCTTGAATGTCCCTCTTTGCAGAGTAAATGATATTTTGCTTTCAGTCCTTAATCCTATTAAATATGGCATCATCATTAACACCCGTCGTATAATCATGGAGGCGAATGTGTTTGCTCAGTAGTCTCGAAAAGAGCTGAAAATCGTGATATTAGGTCCATGTGATACATCATGCACAACCGAAGTGAATACTTTTTCAAGGATCAAATCGTGTATATGATGGCGGCATGCGATGTGAAGCACTTTTTTATTCAGTTCACGCTCTACTAAAGTGCAAACACCACCAAACGTTCCAGTATTGACTGCGGTCGTATCAAAGCAAAGTCCTTTTACCTGATCACGTAAATTCTATTCGTCAACTGTTTCTATAATGATACGGGCCATTGCATCTGCCTTTGAGTTCGGTAGCTTCGGAATTGCGAGCCAATTTGGTGCAGTTTTCTTCAGATACAAGAATGGGCAAGCGATCTACATTTTCCGTACTTATCAAATCTGGCATCATTTTCCCGTCCCAATGCAATAGAAGAGGAACCCCAGAAAATGAACATGGGATTTCTTCAGCTAAGACCTTCCGATGCTTCATCCTCTGCATCCTGATGGCACTGAGACTCAAAGAAAGTTCACGGACATTGGCTCCTACCTGTTTAGCAAATGGAATAAGTATTTGGGTTGCCCTTCTATCACTGATTCGTGTTCGGTCTAGAGCAGCTGCTACGTCCATAGTGATTCCAATGTTGCTTTTGCATCGTTTTGAGGGGGGTTTTCATGTCTTTGAAGTTGGATGAAAATTTCTCGCCTCTTCCTCATCTGTAAAATAGAATTATTACAAAGAATTATTCATTGTTTTCAAGGTAGTGGTTAATTGATTGATTAATTATGCAACATTAAGGGGGAGACTCGATAAAAAAAATTTGAAATTTGTTTTTTTAGTTAATACCATTTTCATGAAGTTTAACATGTATACTTTCTAATTTTAATAAAAAAGTGCCTTAAAAATGTGTGAAAAGTATGTTGAGAGCATTTATATATATGCCGTGAGCATTCACTCAGTGTAATCTGACACCGCCCATACGGCCAAATGCAGCGCTTACCAACATTTTTGCTAACTACTTTCGTATTTGTTATTTTTTCTATGGTTTTCCTTCGAAAATAGCATTTTCGATGATGACAAAGGAGAAAACTGGTTTGGCAAAATTTGCGATAACTTATATTTGATTTTTGACGAATGTAATTCGGCAGAGGGAGGTACCCCCTCCCATATAACTATTTATTAAAAGATAATGAAAAGAGTTATTGAAAATTTGCTAATACATTATAATTGTAATTAATTCTCTACAAAATGGTTTTTAAGTGGTTAAAATCGATAAATAAATAAAAAAGCTTATACGTTTCAAAATACCTGTCAAACTGCTGCTGCTACGAGATACGAGGTGGATTGTCTCTTCACTAGCTTCATTGTCCCTCTCTGCTTTTTCTCTTCTTTGACGTTCTTTTCCGTTCGTTCTGCACGCCTTTCCTCCTTTTTGCTAGCTGAATGTCTTCACTTGTCATAAGACCTCGCCGCCCTGGTTTCCTCTGAGCAATCAAAAAGTCTTTGTATTCTTGTATGGATATTAGGTTCAGGGCTTGTTCGTGAGCGATGTCAAAAGAGATTGGGCAAGTTGTCAGATTCTCGAGCGATGCTTTCTTGAGGTTTTACCATTTCGAGTGAAGTTTTTCGATCTTTTTATTCACATCTCGCTCGTATGACATAGGGATTCTTGCTTTATTCCAGACATCAAGGATCGAATTTGTTGTCATCTTAATACTCTCCTTCAATGTTTTTTCTCAACATTATGATAATAGAAAAGAAGAGAGAGGCTATCACCTATCGATGAAAGTTTACTTTGAGGGAGTTCAGGTATAGGCTGCCGAACGAGCCAAACTTCTGTTTTTTTAAGAGTAGCTGGTTTAACTGTTATGTTTTGGACATGATTATTTCATTAACAAAAAAAGCCTGAAATACAAACAAATAGATGAATAAACCACTCCAGAAATATACACAAAAAACTTCTGCAGTGAACGATTTTGCTGATGCAAGCAGCACTGAAGATAACAGGTTGTGTTGAAACGCCAGAAGGGAAATTTTACTGCGCATGCGCAACCACTAAATGTTCTTATATGAAACTCATATTCTACCACAAGGGTTTTATATACTAATTGCACAAAATGATAGGGTCGGACAATAACATATTAATACGTCATATTTTCGAAGCACCCTAATATATATATATATAATTTCAGTGCGAGCCCTGATATGGATGATGCAGAGACACACCATTCGACAGATGCAAAGATTTAAAAATCACTTGCTTTTCTCTTCATTATTTCATGTTTAACATCACAAAACCATTAATCAATCACATTGATGACCAGCACGCAATTTTTTTCTGACCTTTATATTTCACCGCTCGTGGGAAAGCGTGAAATTTCAACATTATTATATATACCTTACCTTACAACCTTACAAAGGTTCCGCGCGATGATTTCTCATTTCGCGAAGGTCAAGCTTGTCGCCCCTCCTCTCGAGTTGGCCTGGTGAAGTAGTGAGTTGGATTCTTGCGCTCTCCACCTCACATAGCCAGGTACGCCCGGCTCATCGGGGATTGTTCTGAGCCAGGCGTCTAGTCTTCTTTTGAAGATTTCCACTGCAACTCCCTTCGTGTTTCTTAGGCCTTTGGGCAACTGATTAAACAGTTTTGGTCCTCTCACTACAAAACTATTTTCTTTCAGGGTTAAGGATGTTCCCTGTCTCGCCTTCAATTTGGGAATACGACACAGTCTACCGCTTCTACTTTCCATCGTTGTTTGGGGAGTTATGGGATTCAGAGTAAGATTAGGGACTAGTTTCTCCATTATTTTCCAAGTGTAAATAATGGTGTATCTCTCTCTTCTCCTTTCCAGTGAATATAGGTCTAGTTCTCGTAACCTTTCCCAGTAATTTAGTTCTTTGCACCCATTGATCTTGGCTGTGAAGCTTCTTTGGATCCCCTCCAGCTGTCTAATGTCTTCTTTTTTATATGGGGAAGTTAGGACCGAGCAGTATTCTAATTTGGGTATGATCAGGGTTTTCAGTAGAGGAATCATTACATTCCTATCCCTTCGTTTAAAGGTTCTCAATATCTGACCCGTTATTCTCTTTGCTCTGTTTACTGCTATCTTATTTTGTGTTTCAAATTTCGCATCATCTGTCATTACAACCCCTAAATCTTTTGCTCTGGAATTTCTCTGAATTTCCTGTCCATTTGGGGTATAATATTCCATGCACTTTAGGTCTTCTCTTTTTCCGTACCGTAATAGCTGAAATTTCTCGGTGTTAAACTTCATATTGTTGTCTTCAGTCCACTTGTAGATTTTGTTTATGTCGGTTTGTAGAGATCCTATGTCTTCTGGGTTTCTTATTTTTCTACTGATCTTTGTGTCATCCGCAAAGGATGTTACTGTGCTGTCTCTGGTAACGTCCTCATCTATGTCAGTTAGCATGATTATGAAGAGTAGTGGAGCTAATACTGTTCCTTGTGGTACTGAGCTGAGGACCTCTGATTCTGATGAAGATACTCCTTGTACTGTAACGACTTGCCTCCGCTCACTAAGGAAATTATATATCCATTTCCCTACTTTTCCTGTTATTCCCATATATTTCAGTTTATGTATTATGATTCCGTGGTCACACTTGTCGAACGCTTTAGCAAAGTCTGTGTACAGTACATCATAGTTTTCATTACTTTCAAGTGAATCAATAATGTTGTTGTAGTGTTCCATTAGTTGTGATAGGCATGATCTGCCTGATCGAAACCCGTGTTGGTTATCATTGAATTTTTTCTGAGTTTCCAAAAAGTCATAGATTTTCTGTCTAACTATTCTTTCAAATATTTTAGTGAGATGAGATGTAAGCGACACTGGCCTATAGTTTTTGGCCTGGGATCGATCTCCTCCTTTATATATTGGGACTATGTTCGCGCTCTTCAGGATGCCCGGTATTTCTCCCGTGTCTAATGATCGTCTCCATATCCAGTATAGGGGCTCAGCGATTGCATTCTTGCAGTTTTTGATCAGTGTGGCATTCCATTTATCCGGTCCTGCCGCTGAGTGTGTTTTTAGTTTCCCTATGGCTTGTGTAATATCATCCGTCGTAAAGTCGAAATCCGTTATACTTTCCCCTTGTGGTTCTTCTTCAAAGAACGCGTTTCTATCGCAAATCAATTTGCGATATATATATGTTTTTTCTCAAAGATGGGTAACAGAACTGAAGCGGCAGAATATGCAAAGGAGCCATTGCGTGCGTCCTCAGAATTTGTAAACAACCAAATTGTGTCCTGTTTCTTACTGATTGTCTTCACTCCCTCTCTCTTTACCGCAGTGTTAAATCACTCTTTACTATCGTCGTTATAATACACATTACATCCTCCAACTATTCTAATGGTCAGCTCTGGAACATTCTTCCTCAATCCATCTCTCCCTTGTCTATGACTAAGGATGTTATTTCCTGGGAAACGATTGCGTTTGTTTTCGAGCTGATGAATATCAACCTGCCTTTGACCCACTACATCACTCCCCCTCATTCGGGTAATTTGGCGTAAGAAAAAGTTGCTTTCTTTTAAAAGTTGCTTTCTTTTAACAGAGGGACTTAATAACACCATATCAGCGGCATAAACTAAGTTATTTATCCTGTCAGTAGCCTAGAACATGAATTAATAAATAGGCGTTTATCATATATGGTATTAGTCCTATAGGCCAAACAATTATTAAATTCAAAAAATCTTTCTTTATTTGTCCCATAAAGAAATTGGGTTGGCTAATTTGAATACCTTTAAACCTTTTCAGCTTTTTAGTATATTCTCATTCTAAATCAGGGTTGCCAAAACGTCGATCGCGATCTAC
Organism: Bathynomus jamesi; assembly: GCA_023014485.1. NCBI lineage: Eukaryota > Metazoa > Arthropoda > Malacostraca > Isopoda > Cirolanidae > Bathynomus > Bathynomus jamesi. Next base: position 1,129,162 of record JAJOZX010000093.1, on the reverse strand, counting down.
CAGTATATCACAGAGCAATTTTTAATAGATCGCAGAATAACCAGTAGCTTAGCCTAGCAACAGAGACCTTACATTTCACAATACTAACGAGCACACGACCCGACCGATACTACCAAAAATTAGCGTTCTTTATGTTATCACCTCCATTATCGGTAGCAACATTTATTTCTTTTATCTTTGTGTTTACCAGTCATTTAACAAAAAATAACAAAGTTTAACTTTAATAATTCTGAAAGATATTTAATTAATGTCACAGTAAATGATACCGCTAACTTTAATTTCTACCAAAATTTCATACCACGGTAAGCTGAGCTGTTATGAACCGAATCAGGCGAGTTTGTCTAAAACAATTCGTCTAAAATACAATTTGTCTAAATCAATTTGTCTAAAACAATTTGTCTAAAATAGTTTGTCTAAAATCAATTTGTCTAATAACAATTTGTCTAAAATACAATTTGTCTAAAAATAATTTGTCTAAAATACAATTTGTCTAAACAAACAATTTAATATAATATGGCATACAAATTGTTGCCTGATGTACAATGCTATTTATTACTTGCCACGCCCCATCTTAAAAGGTTACCTCTTGTGCGGAATAGTACATCGAAATCAGTTATCCCGGAACCCATAACCCGGTTAGGTTAGGTTAGGTTAGGTTAGGTATATTATGAAATAAAATCAACCCATTTTCAATCTTTTCATCCTCACTCCAAATTTATCAAGCAGACAAATGCATTTCTAGTTATCTTCAGTTATTAGTCAAATTGTATTTTAGACAAATTATTTTTAGACAAACTATTTTAGACAAACTATTTCGATGTACTATTCCACACAAGAGGTAACCTTTTAAGATGGGGCGTGGCAAGTAATAAATAGCATTGTACATCAGGCAACAATTTGTATGCCATATTATATTAAATTGTTTGTTTAGACAAATTGTATTTTAGACAAATTATTTTTAGACAAATTGTATTTTAGACAAATTGTTTTAGACAAATTGATTTAGACAAATTCTCCTAGACGCGTTATGAACATGTGTCACTTAAATGACGGACCAGTCATTTGGAATAATCGGTGGTGAAGGTCAGTCTCCAGTCCAATTGTATTAACACCGTTAAAATGAGTGCTGAACAAAGTGCCAAGAAAAAAAAACTTACAACTTTCACAATGAGTGGGAGACGGCATATTTTTTTACGATGAAAAATTCCAAATGTGTGTGTTTAATTTGCCATGCATGTGTCGCCTTCGTCAAAAAGGGGAATTTAGAGAGGCATTTTAAAACTATTCACAAGTGGTATGACTGATTTCCCAGCTGAAAGTGAACTACCTAAGAGAAAAGTCAATGAACTTAAGTCTCAACTTAGTGCTCAGCAGTCTATCTTTATAGGGCCTAGCACAAAATCGAAAGCAGCAACGATTGCGTCATTTCGGGTGAACCGTGCACTTGCGAAACACAAGAAACCTTTTCAGGATGGAGAAATATTCAAAGAAGCATTTACAGAGGCAGCAGAGTCGTTGTTTCAGAATTTCAGTAATAAATCGGAAATATTGTCTGCTATTAACCAGCTTCAGCTATCCAGAAACACTGTGATGCGGCGTTGTGAAGTAATGGATGAGAATTTGGTGTTCCTTTCATTTCATTTTTATTAGAATCGTGTTTAAAGATATGACTGCCAAAGAAGAACTGCTTAAAATCCTACCTTCAAGAAGGAAAACTCGAGGTGAGGACATTTTTTATGCATTCAGTGAGTTTGTTAACGGCACACAATTCCCACTTCAGAAGCTTGTGAGCATAATAAATGACGGATCACCTGCTATGACTGGCCGCTCCAATGGGTTCATCGCCCTATGCAAAAGTGACAAAAGTTTTCCAAACTTCTTTAATTATCACTGCATAATTCACCAACAAGCATTGTGTGGTAAAATGTTGAATATTAAAGACATTATGGATATTTCCCATAAGATTGTGTGTTCTATTCGGGCGAGAAGTCTACAAAAGCGTCTCTTCCGGTCTCAGCTAGAAGAAAATAAAGCAGAACACACTGACCTTTTGTTGCACACTGATGTCAGGTGGCTAAGTAGAGGTAAATTCCTGCAGAGGTTTAGGGATCTCTTACCTGAAATTAAAGACTTTCTGAAGTTAAAAGAAGCATATTACAAAGAGTTGGAAGACGAAGTGTGGCTGTTAGATTTACTTTTTTGACTGACACCACTGCTTTTCTAAATCAGCTAAACTTAGAGTTGCAAGGTAAAAACAAAACTATTGTTGAAATGATTACCTCAGTGAATGCTTTTAAACAAAAACTAGAACTGTTATCCTCACAGCTGCAGCGACACCAACTGCGGAACTTCAAAAACATGATTTCAGAGCTGAAAAGTCATGGGAAAGAATGCGATCAGTTTGACAGTGTTCGATACGTTGAACAGTTGCAGAATGTTATTACAGACTTCAACAGACGGTTCCAAGACTTAACAACACTAGAACCTGTAGCAACATTCACGTGCTTCCCATTTGGTGCAAACTTTAACATTGATGATATTCCATCAAAAATAGCCTTATTGTTTAATATGGACATATCTGCAATCGAGAATGAAATTTTGACTCTGCGAAACGACATTCAAATCAAATCCAAGTCAGGAAAGTTTTTGCACCTACTTCTTGAAGAAAAGTATCCGAATGTCAGAAAAAGTGCCATGTACTTGACAGCATTTTTTGAATCAACCTACCTTTGTGAGTCAACGTTTCACACATGAATATCATCAAATCAAAATACCGAGCCACTCTGACAGATGATCACCTGGATGCTTGTTTGAGGCTAGCAATCAGCAGCTACAATCTGGACTACGCACGGCTTGCTGATGTCATGCAGTGCAAATCATCACATCAGTAAAGTAAGCTCTTTCTATTCCAATATATCTAATTTCTGATAAGTTTTTGGTAAAAATTTAATGAAAAATATGTGTGTGTGTGTGTGTGTGTGTATGTGTGTGTGTGTGTGTGTGTGTGTGTGTGTGTGCATTTGGCAATATATTTTTATATTCACTTCATTTTATTCTTAGTTAGTCTCTCTCCATCTCTCTCTCTCTGTGTGTATATATATATATATATATATATATATATATAACTGGGCTGGTGGGTCGTATAGGGAGAACTTTGGAAAAAGTAGATCCAATCTCAGTAAAGTCTGGCCACCCCTGTTCTAAATTATATATAGTCGTTATAACATCATTATGAATGAAAGAACCTAAAAATTAAAATTAGTAGAAATAACCCAAAACCTTGCATCACCTGTACCGTATGGCATCCCCCATTTCTGAAACATCTCTCTCTCTCTCTCCTTGTGTCTGTGTGTGTGTGTGTGTGTGTGTGTGTGTCCTGAGACTGATCTGGAGACTTCAAAATGTGAATGATATTAATAATAACAATATTAATTAATGGTGTAGAAATTTGGCATGGTTTTTCACAAAAAAGTTTGCTAAAGTAAAATATAATAATGATAATAATAATAGTAATAATAACAATAATAAATGATAATAGAGAGAGAAAGAGAGAGTTACAAGGAAAAGTAGTACCTCAAAAGGCCTTGTGACCCATACCGAGGAGGTACCAATGGCAACAGGTGCCACGGAAAAATTCTGTCACCCTCAAATAGTGTGCAAGATTCGGTCTAACCTTTTCTTGAACAGATCCACAGAAGAACTGTTCACAACTTCTGAAGGTAGCCTGTTTCACGTGTCACAGATCTTATACGTAAAGTAATTCCCACACACACTAGTCCTAAACCGTTTCAAATCCAACTTCCAACCATTGTTGCGAGTTGGGTTATCATTTAAACTAAACATACTTCTAAATCGACACTGTTGAACCCGCGTAAGAACTTCAAAACCTCGATGAGTTGACCGCGCAGCCTCCGAGTTTCCAGCGAAAACAAATTCAGGGCGCGTAAGCGTCGATTGTAGCCCATATGCCTAACGGAATGGATTAACTTTGTGGTCCTCGCATGCACTCGCTCCAGCCTCTCAATATCTTTCCTGAGGGTGGGCGACCAGAACTGCACAGCATACTCCAGGTGCGGCCAAACCAGAGAATTGTACAGAGAGAGAACAATCTCCTTGTTCCGAAATCGAAATTGCCTCCTGATATAACCCAACAACTTCTGGCCTTTCTTTTCCATCTCTACGCAATGTTTGGTAAACTTAAGGTCGCTGCTAATTAGCACACCCAAGTCCTTTTCCAAATCAGTGGCCTCGATATTACTCCCCAATATTGAGTAGTCCGACTTGGGATTGGCGTAGCCAATGTGCATCACCTTGCATTTACCCCAAAACGGAACCCTGAGGAACCCCGCTAGTGACCGAGGCCCAACCCGAACTAGCCCCTTTAGTTACAACCTTCTGCCGCCTATTCTTCAGCCAGTTTTCAATCCAGCTACCTACTTCCCCACCGATACCAGCGCGCGCGCGCGAGAGAGAGAGAGAGAGAGAGAGAGAGAGAGAGAGAGAGAGAGAGAGAGAGAATGAAAATCCATAATTGCTATCCTAGCCTATTCAGCTAGCTAATGTTAAGAACTTTTATAAAGAATGCTTAAAATATTTATTTATTTCGGGTTTATAAACTGATCATTAAATTTCTAGATGAAAATTTATTTTAGATACTAAATTTATAATTGGGAGCCAGTCGGGTGAGGCTCAAGGAGTTACTAGATAAAATTATGTCAAAATCTTAAGTGATTAGGTAGAATTCATTAAGTAATAGGGCTGTCCCCCCGCCCCGTACGCTTGTTGTAATACAAATATATGCATATTTATAGATTTGTAGATGCAATGAATTCGCTCTACTTTTTCAAAATATATATATATATATAAGCAAACAACCACAAGGAAAAGGAAACACAAAGTCCGAGCGCTTTCGTGATATATTCACATTATCAAGGAACAGTCTGTTCTTCCTTGATAATGTGAATATATCACGAAAGCGCTCGGACTTTGTGTTTCCTTTTCCTTGTGGTTGTTTGCTTATTAATAAGGTCACGTGTTATTTTGTGATTCTAGTGCATATATATATATATATACCCCCCTTCGATTAGGTACTCCGGCTTGCCGGGCCGAGGGGGCTCGCACACCTCGTGGGTTGTTGGGGTTTCCTCAACTCCTCGCCGGGTGTGGGAGAAGAGTTACTTAGTTGCGTTTTTTTTTCCCTTTCTTTTCTTTTTGCTCCCCTTTTTTTCCGTATCTCCCGGAATTTCTTTTGTCTTGACTCGGTCTTGGGCCTCTGTCAATTGTAGTATCCCCCCCCCTCTGTTTGTATTTTGCAGTTTTGGGGTCATCGGGTGCATCCCGATGGGGGGGCATCGCTCCGTGGCTGAGCCGTGCTCTGTTGACGGTACAGGCGCCCGGACCGCTGCTGCGTCTGGATTGGGTCTTTGCTGTTTTTAAAACGACAGTCAGGTTGGGGGGCGGGCTACCCGGGACGTTGGGCCTGCGCCTTGAAGGATGCAGCGGCGGATGGTGCATTGCCTTGGGTCCGAGGCTGTCCTTTTTGTAATGCTATTGTTTACGGGTTCAATTTCAAAACTTCAATCCTCTCCTGTTGACGACTCTGGCCCGTCCTTGGATTTGGATACGACTTCTACTTCTGGTCGTTCAGCGGCCTCTGCCTCCACTGGATTGACCTTAAAGCCGTATGGCCCCCTCTCGTCCTCCGCGGCGTCTGGCTCTCGTGGCCGGACTCGTGGTGGCTGTAGGGCGGGGTCTTCGCGGCCCTCGTTCTCTCGCCCACTCTCGGTTACCGTCACACATGGACCTGTTTCTGCTGTCAATTTCTGTCCGGTGGACAGGTTCCTTGTTCTCCGCCCTTCCGCTGGCTCCCTTCCGGACAACTCGGAACGAGTGTTTCAGCGTCTTAAGACGGTGGGGGTTCCTTGTCGTTATGATATCCGCCCTCTGAAGGATGGGTCTCTTCTTTTGAAGTCCCGTTCTTCGGGGATGACTGAGTCCCTTCTACAGTTGCAGGATGTTCTGGGTTGCAGAGTTTCTGTGACTCCCCATTCGCAACTGAATAGCTGTCAGGGCACCATTTTCGCTTCCGGTCTGCTGTCAATCCCGGTTGGCGAGTTGCAGGAGGATCTTGCCCCCCAGGGGATAAGGAAGGTCTTCCGCTTTTCGTCGCGCCGGGATGGTGCTCTTACCCCGTCCGCTCGTCTGCTCCTGACCTTTGACTCCCCTGTGCCTCCGGCCCAGGTGTTCTGGGGCGTGGGTTATCGCCGGTCGTGTGAGTTTTCGGTGCGACCGTATGTGCCGGACCCGATTCGCTGCTTTGGCTGCAACCGGTTCGGCCATGTTAGCTCTGCGTGCCGCCGTAAGCTATGTGTCCGCTGCGGTGGGCCTGCGCACCCTCCCCCATGCACGAAGCCCCCGCGGTGCTCGAACTGCTCGGGGGCCCACCCTTCCTCCTCTCGGGACTGCCCCGTTTTCAAGTTTGAATTCGAGGTGCGGTCCTTAAGGACTACCGAATTCCTTAGTGCGCGGGAGGCGCGCGATAGGGTCCGTGACCGGGAGCCGCGGCGGGGGTTGTCCTATGCTGCGGCTCTTGGCCCTGGCGGGTCCTCGGGCCCCTCCCGTGCTACCCCGGCGCCTACCGGAGTGGTGCCCCCCTGGAAGTTCCGGGGGTTGGTGGTCCTCCTGGCGCCGCGGGACCTTCTTGTCCCTGCCTCACTTTCAGTCATCCTCATCTGATTCCCTGCCTACAAGTGCCCCTTCTCCCTCTCCGGCCTTGGGGTCTGGATCCTTGCCTACTCGTCTCTCGGGTGGGGAAGGTGATGCCCCGAAGGGAGGAGGAAGCGTCGCCGTGGTCGGAGTCCTCCAGACCCGATCATGACCACTGCTCGCCCTGCTTCCCCTTCTTCACCGGAGGGGAAGCGGCGCGCCGCTCCTGATCCGCTCGGGACTCCCCCCCCTATACGGAGGGCTGGTGGGCGTCACCTCCCGGTGCCCCGACTAGTGTCCGGGTGTCGGTTGAGGTACACCGCCCCATGACACCCTCGATTACTGACTCGGTTCCCATGGTGGACCCGGTCGAGAGGGCCTGGCCCTTCTTCATGGAGTCTCTCTCCCTTCGGCTCCTGCTGAGAGTGGTCGGGTCTCTCTCCTGGATCTACCTCTCCCACCTGTGGTGGACCTTTCCTCTCCCCCCCCGTCAGCACTTGTCTGGTGTGACGAGCCCTCGAACATCTGGTTCTCCCCCCCCCCTGGTGGGGAGTCGGGGGTTTCGGCTGGGCCCGTCTCGTCGTCTCTCCCCCCCTCAGGGAGCCCCCCTCTGAACTCCCTGTTCCACTTTCCCTCTCGTTCTACTACGGGTGAAGCAGCTGCGGAGTCGGTGGCCCCCCCCCCCGTTCGGGGTGAGTCGGGGAAGCCGATTCCGTCCCTGGTTACGGACCGTTGAGTTTGCTGCTCAGCTTGGTCCGTGGCTATTTCTCTGTTTTCTCCTTTTAATGCCCTTCCCCTTACAGTTCCATTTTGCATTGGAACTGTAGGGGGCTTTTAGCTAACTGGGAGAACCTTGCCTCCCTGCTGGAGAGCGAGCGGCCTTCCTGTGTTTGTCTCCAGGAGACTATCCTGGCTGCGCGGGGCTCCCTCGTCTCTCTGGCTATGTTGGTTTCCCTTGCACCCCGGATGAGCACACACACCGGCGGGGTGCGGCGATTTATGTTCACATTCGTTACCCTCGCGAGGTGTGCCTCTTCGTACTTCCTTGCAGGCTGTGGCTGTGCGGCTTTTTAGATCGCCAGTACACTGCCTGCTCGATTTATATTCCTCATGACCCTCCTTCTCGCGACGCGGTTCGCGAGTTGGTGTGCAACTGCCTCGACCGTTTCTCCTCCTCGGGGACTTTAACAGTCGCGACCCGGCTTGGGGAGATGTCCGGTCGACTAATGTTGCTGGTATGTTGCTCTCCTTAATGGAGGAACTTTCCTTTCGTGCCTCAATTCCGGTGAACCTACCTACTTCCACGAACCCACGGGTTCATTTACCTGTATTGATCTCTCCTTGGTGTCCCTCGATGCCTTACTCGATTTTTCGTGGAAGGTGTTGGGGGACTCTTATGGCAGTGATCATTACCCAGTCTGTCTTGAGCCGGTCGGACCGCAGCCGGGTGTCTCGTCTCGACCGAGGTGGTGCCTTGCGCGGGCTGACTGGCCATCCTTCAGAGCTCGTTCCGTCATTGCCCGTTCGGTTTGAGCTTTGGCTCTGTGGATGAGAGCTTGGAGTTCTTCGAGCGGGTGGTGATGGGCGTCGCGGAGGACTGTATTCCTCGATCTTCCGGTAACCCGCGGACGCGTAGCGTCCCGTGGTGGACTCCAGCATGTCACCAGGCGGTGTGAGAGGAAGAGGGCAACGCGCCGCTTCCACCGCACCCGGCGCGCGGACCACTTGATTGAGATGCGGCGGGCGAAGGCTTTCGCCCGCCGGACTCTCAAGTTGGCCCGTCGGGCCTCTTGGCGTGCTTTTGTGTCCGGCATTTCCTCGTCTACCCCTTCTGCTGCTGTGTGGCGGAAGGTACGTAGTATCGAGGGGAAGCCGGTCCCTGCTAGTCGCCCTGTCCTTCGGGACGGGGACGGCTTCCTTTCGGATCCTGCTGCTGTGGCCGATCGGCTGGCCGGGCTTTTGCTGCGGTTTCCCGTTCGCCTTCAGCTGCGGATCGTCCTTTATCGGATGTTACGTTCCCGCCCCTGGGAACGAGCCCTATAACCGTCTCTTTACGATGCGGGAACTTCGGGCTGCCTTGGCAACCCGTCGTTCTTCCGCCCCTGGCCCTGATGACATTCCGTATGACTTTTTTGGAATCTGCACCCGATGGCCCTACACTTCTTGCTGGATCTTTTCAACCGGGTGTGGGTTGAGGGGTCGTTCCCTTCCCGTTGGAGGGAGGCGATTGTGGTCCCGATACCTAAGCCGGGGAAGGATCCGGCGGAGGTGGCGGGCTATCGGCCTATTGCCTTGACGAGCTGCTTATGCAAGCTCCTTGAAAAATGGTGGCCGTCCGACTTTCCTTTACACTGGAGTCGCTTGGGTTATACCCCCGACCCAGTATGGCTTTCGTCGATTTCGGGGTACTCTGGACCCCCTTCTCCTCCTTGGTCATGATGTACGGGAGGCCTTTTCCCGCCGGAATCTTGTTCTGGCCGTCTTTTTCGATGTCCAAAAGGCCTATGACACGACCCGTCGGGGAGTTGTCATGGACCGTTTGAAGTCTCTTGGTTTTGTGGGCTTTTTGCCCACATTTCTTCGTAACTTCCTCTGCCGTCGCACTTTCCGCGTCCGTAATGGGGCGGCCCTATCTGACGTGTCTGGTGTCTTGAGCGTCTCCTGCTTCAATCTGGTCATGTCTGCGCTACCGGGAGCCCTTCCGCCCTCGGTGCGTGTTCCATCTACGCCGACGATCTGGCTGTCTATGCCGCGGGGACGAGTCCCCCCCCGTGGAGAGGCAAGTCCAACTCGCGGTCAATCGGGTTGAACGCTGGGCGTCGTCGGTGGGCCTTACGCTGTCTTCCCCGAAGACTTCGTGTGTGGCCTTCCTTCCGTCGAGGAGACGGGGATCCGGCGCCGTCCCGGCCTTTAATCTTACACTCGGGGGTCAGCCTCTGGCCCTCGTTCATCAGTACGTTCCTGGGTATGGTTTTCGACAGCCGTTTGAGCTGGGTTCCCCACCTTCGCCGGCTGCGCGAGCTACAAGACGTACCCTGGATTTGCTGGGACATCTGTCGCATACTACATGGGGCGCGGATAGGCGGACACTCCTCCGTTTGTACGTGTCCCTGGGACAATCAAAATTAGATTATGGGAGTGTGGTGTATGGCTCCGCCTCCCGTACGGCCCTTCGGATACTGGACCCGGTCCTCTCTAGAGGACTGCGCATGTCATCTCGCGCCTTCCGCTCCTCTCCGGTTGATAGTCTACAGGTTGAGTGCGACATCCCTCCCTTGGGGGATCGGAGGTCGTTCCTCTTTAGTCTCCTGTGCTCGAAGGAGGAAGACACCGTTTTGATTGGGGACTCACAGATCAGGGGCCAGGAGAAGTACTTTGCTTCTGCAAACCGGGATGGGAGGAAGGTAAGGTGCTTACCTGGGCGGGGAACGACTCACTTAAGGAAGGAGGTAGAGAAGGTGCGCGTGGCTAGTCGGAGGACTGCGATCGTTGTCCACGCTGGTGGCAACGACCTGTTCCTCAAAGGCGGTAGGGTAGGTCTTTCAGAGGGGATCATCACCGAGATCATGTCTCTTGCGGATGATCTAAAACTGAAGACAGACAGGGGAATGTTAATGGGAATTTTACCGCGAATGAATGCCAGTGACCACGCACTCAGTAAGGTCATTGGCATCAACGAGAGGGTGCAAGACTTGTGCGTCCCGCTGGGCGTGAGGTTTATTGACCCCTTCGACGCATTTTCAGGTAGGTGGGACCTTTACCAGAGAGATGGTGTCCACCTCAATAACAAGGGTAAAGGTGTGCTAGGCGCGCTGCTCGACCGGCACCTATACAGAATGGTGAGGTCGAGTCCGGGGAGAGATGATGGGCCCCCACCGGGGAGGGATGATGATGAGCCGGTGGCGGACGTACCTTCAACTGAAGGGTGCGTCCAGGTACAGGTGGGTGACCCTCCTCCTACGTTGGAGGGGGCTCAGGCTCCTGCGGAAGTTGCCCCCTCGTTAGTGAGGGGCTCTTCAACTCCCGACAGCCCTGGCTGTTCGGGAAACGGGTCGTGCTAGGGGGCGGTCAGAATAGGGGTGGCTCGCTCCGTGCAATGCTTTTTAATGCTAGGTCGATTAGGAACAAGTTTTGCGAGCTACGGGCGCTCTTAGCATCAGAATACCAGGATATCGTTGCTATCACCGAGTCCTGGATTCATACTGATCGTAGGGACTACGTTGGGGAGTTCGAAATTCCCGGATATAGAATGTTTCGCAAAGACCGCACCCGTGGGGAGGGGGGTGGGGTACTAATATACGTCAGACACACGTTGAGTCCGGTTGACTGCCAGTTCCGGTCGGAACGGGAGCTGCTTGGCGTCGATCTGAATGTGGGAGGGACGAGCTATAGGTTAATCTTGGTGTACCTACCTCCGCATCTCCTCCTCGAGGAGGATATAGCCCTGTACACCGAACTCAGTAGCCTGCTAGGGGATAGGGTGTGTGTAGTTTTAGGAGACTTCAACTGTCGCGGCATGAAGTGGGAAAACAGGACTGCCGATGCTGAAGGGAGGAGGCTAGTTGACTTTGCTGATGAGAACTTCCTCACTCAGTGGGTCAACGAGCCTACACGAGGCGAAAGCGTTCTAGACTTAGTGTTCACGACTGAAGACAACCTCGTCACTGGCCTCACCGTTGACGAATCATTGGGTGGGAGTGATCACGGTCTTATTAGGTTCCGTGTGTGCGTCCCTCGGGTGAAGCGTAGTAACTCGAGAGGCAGTAAGCTCGATCTCCGGCGGGCGAACTTTGTTAGCCTCAGGGATAGCGTAGGAGAGATGGGGTTAGAGGTTGGCGGCGATGTTGAGGGAGTGTGGAGTGCATTCCGGGACGAGTTTATGGTGCTGCAGTCTGCTGCCATACCCTCAAAACCGGTCACCCCTGCTTCAACGCAGCCTAAGTGGTTCAATCGTGACATCGCTTCGGCTATCCGAAATAGGAAAGTAGCGTATAGGAGGGCGAAGGCCAATCGTTCTCACGAGAACACTGAAGCGTATGTCCGCCTGTGTAGGGAAGTGAAGGCGAAGGTTAGGCTAGCGAAACGTAACGAAGAACTACGGGTGGCAAGCCTCTGCAAGGGGAACCCTAAGGAATTCTTCAGTTATGTTAATAGTAGAAAGCCCATTAGAAGCATGATAGGTCCGTTAAAGGACGGAAGCGGCGTTCTGCGGACCTCCAACGCGGACATCGCTAATGTGCTTAATGAGTACTTTGCGGGAGTGTTCACCAGAGAGGATACCCGCGTCATCCCTGAGCCAGGCGTGAGGCACGAAAGTGCTGGCCTGGATAGTGTTAGATGTACCGCGACAGTCGTTGCCGATAGAATAGACAAACTGAGCGCGTTTAAGGCTCCTGGGCCAGACCAGTTTCTCCCCAGAGTGTTGCGAGAAGTGCGCGACCAGGTGGCTCCCCACCTGGCTACAGTCTTCAACAAATCGTTGGAGATGGGCCAGGTGCCTGGTGACTGGAGGGAAGCCAACGTGAACCCTATCTTTAAGAAAGGGGATCACGAAAGTCCAGGGAACTATCGTCCCATTAGTCTCACTTCAGTTGTAGGTAAATTATTAGAAGGGATAATAGCTGATAGGATCGTTGACCATTTGGATTCCTACAAGCTGCTTGGGGACTCCCAACATGGGTTTAGACGGCATAGGTCGTGTCTCACCAACTTGCTCGAGTTTTTCCACATCATGTTGAGTGAGTACGATAAAAGTAGGGTGATTGATATACTTTATCTCGACTTTCAGAAAGCCTTTGATAAGGTACCTCACCGCCGGCTAATGGCGAAAGTGCGCGCGCTGGGTATCGGTGGGGAAATAGGTAGGTGGATTGAAAACTGGCTGAGGAATAGGCGGCAGAGGGTGGTAATTAAAGGAGCTAGTTCGGGTTAGGCCTCGGTCACTAGTGGGGTTCCTCAGGGTTCCGTTTTGGGGCCACTGTTGTTTATCATTTACATAAATGATATCGACGGTGGCATCGTCAGTCGGATCGCCAAATTCGCTGATGACACCAAGCTTGGGGCCAGTGTTGGGACGCCCGAAGCGATCGAGGAACTGCGTGCGGACCTAGGTAGGATAGGAGAGTGGTCCGAAAAATGGCAAATGCCGTTTAACTTGGGTAAATGCAAAGTGATGCACATTGGCTACGCCAATCCCAAGTCGGACTACTCGATGTTGGGTAGTAATATCGAGGTGACTGATTTAGAAAAAGACTTGGGTGTGCTAATTAGCAGCGACCTTAAATTTACGAAACAGTGTGTAGAGGTGGAAAAGAAAGCCCAGAAACTATTGGGTTATATTAGGAGGCAATTTCAGTTTCGGAACAAGGAGATTGTGCTCTCACTGTACAATTCCCTTGTTCGGCCGCACCTAGAGTATGCTGTGCAGTTCTGGTCGCCCACCCTCAGGAAAGATATTGAGAGGCTGGAGCGAGTGCAGGCGAGGGCCACAAAGTTAATCCCTTCCGTTAGGCATATGGGTTACAATCGACGGTTACGTGCCCTGAACTTGTTTTCGCTTGAAACTCGGAGGTTGCGCGGTCAACTGATCGAGGTTTTCAAGCTCTTACGCGGGTTCAACGATGTCGATTTTAGAAGAATGTTTAGTTTAAATGATAACCCAACTCGCAACAATGGTTGGAAGTTGGATTTGAAACGGTTTAGGACTAGTGTGTGTGGGAATTACTTTACGTATAAGATCTGTGACACATGGAACAGGTTACCTTCGGAAGTTGTGAACAGTTCCTCTGTGGATCAGTTCAAGAAAAGGGTAGACGAAATCTTGCACACTATTTGAGTGTGTAAAGAGTCTAAAGACATTTAGGACCTCAGTCTGCGGAAATTTCTTTTCCTATAAAATAGTTAATATCTGGAACCAACTTCCCTCAGAGGTTGTTTCCAGTCACAGTGTAAATGTGTTTAAAAATAGGCTAGACAAAGTACTGAATACTCTCATAGTTCAAGACTAAAACATAAGAAAACTCTGCGGGAGATCGCTTGCACGGTGTCTCTGTGAGCAAGCTAAATATAGAGCTATTTATATATTCTCCACTTTCCTGTAAAATTTCCTTGGCTACTTTTCCAGGGTCAAGGTATTTTCTTCAACCTTTTTCCGTACCTGCCTCTGGCAGGGAGGGAGCGGAGGGTGGGGAGAGAGCCTTCTACTTTTCTATCCAGTTTTCTACTACTGCTAGGATAGTTGAAAGAAAAATAAACTTTTACAAAATTTTCCCTGGCACCCGTTGCCATTGGTACCTCCTCGGTATGGGCCGCAAGGCCTTTTGAGGTACTTCTTTTCCTTGTAACTCCTTGTAACTCATTGCCAAGCACTATCTCCGGATCCTCCGTCTTCCCAACTCTCCTCTGTTCCAGGTGGTGGAGAGGGCGTTCTGCCGCGATGGGGGTTGGTATTTCACCGACACGGTGACCTCCCTCCTCACTGGTATGGGTACTCTTCCTCCATCCGTCATACCGGTCTCTTGCGAGGGTGTTGCACCTTGGGAGAGCACCACTGTTACATGCTGTAGGGCGTTGCGCCCCGTTCGCAGGACCGATTCTGACTCTGCCTTGCTTCGTTCTCTGTTCCTTCAGCATACAGCGTGTCACTCTGCATGTGTTGCTGTCTTCACAGATGGCTCGAGGTCGTCGGGGAGCGTTGGGGCTGCGGCTGTTCCCCAGTCGTCTGCCCTTGCTCCCCGATGTACCCGCCTCCCTGATGAGGCTTCCGTTTTCACGGCGGAGCTCTATGCCATTCTGAGCGCTCTGAAGGTGATGCGGGAGCATCCGGATGGGTCGTTTGTCATTTATTCGGATTCCCGCAGTGCCCTGGATGGCTTGGAATGTTTCGACCCGTCCACCCACTGGTCTGACGTATCCAGTTACTGTACCATATCCTTGTCACTTCTGGTAGCAAGGAGGTAGTATTTTGCTGGGTCCCTGCACATGTTAATGTGGCTGGAAATGAGGCTGCCGATCAAGCTGCCCGTTATGCGTGCCGACTACAGGTTTCACCCGTGTCCCTCCCCTTTTCCGATTACATCTCTGGTTTTCGTAGGTTTTTGCGCTCTTGGTGGCAGAGTCGCTGGGATGGCGCTACAAATAACAAACTCTGCAAGATTAAACCCAAATTGGGATGTTGGGCCTCTTCCTTCCATCGGTCGCGCCATAAGGAGGTGGCTCTGGCCCGCCTCCGTATTGGCCACACCCACCTGACCCATGGCTACTTGATGGCCAGGGATCGGGTGCCCCGATGTCCCAATTGTAACGTTCCACTTACAGTTGCCCACCTCCTGGTGGAGTGTCCGCTTTACTCTGCGCTGCGCGCTGAATATTTTCCATTTTTGGTGAGCGTCGGGCCTTGTGATAGGCTTGGCGCTATTCTATCTGAAGGTCCCTACTTTTCGGTAGCCGGGTTGTTCTCCTTCCTCCTTCGTTCCCGACTTTACCGGCTGTGACTCCCCTATGATTTTTCCTTATCTGTGTTCCCCCCCCCCGTCTATTGTTCATTTCCGTTCGCTGTTCCATAGTCTTCGTCCTGTGTTCGCTCTGCTATCCACCTTTCTTTTGGTGGCCATGAGCGGTCATACTTTGAAACAAAAAAATATATATATATATACACAAGATAGAGAAAGAGATAGTAATAATAATAAATACGATAATAAACAATAACAAGAGAGAGAGAGAGAATTTGAACGACGGTTCAGGATCGACCTGCGGTCGATCCCTCTGCAGCATCCCGCCTCATTTGCGGGACTTGGTGAAGGATGGAATTGCTCTCTGATCTCCTCCTGCCCTCGTAGCCAGCCACGCATGGCTGGTCAGGGACTTTGCACAAGAATCTGTCCAGCTGGTTTTTGAAGTTATTCAGGTCGGTGTGCTGGAGATTCCTCACTTCTTTTGGAAGGACATTGAAAAGCTTTGGGCCCCGTATTCTGAGGGTATTTTCCATCTTCGTTTTCATGGCTCCTTGTCTCCTTGTCTCATTCCAGTTTGTTTCTATTTTATTTCTGAGGTTAGGGACAGAGCCCTCAAGTATTTTCCATATGTATATTATTGTGTACCGCTCGCCCCTTCTTTCAAGTGAGTAGAGTTCCAGGGATTGTAGTCGAGACCAGTAGTCTTCACCTTCCGTTTCCTCTATCTTAGACGTAAAAGTCCTTTGTATAGCTTCAATGCTCGCAATGTCTCTTTTTCTGTGTGGGCTTGGGAGTACTGAGCAATACTAAATTATTGGTAGGACTAGACTCTTCCATAATTTGAGCATGATGTTTGCTTTTCTGCTGCGGAAGCTCCTCCAGATGATTCCCATTATTTTTCTAGCCGTTGTGATTTTGATTTTATAGTGCTCTTTGACTTCTGCATCCGACGACATTATTACTCCAAGATCCCTGACTTGTGGATTTGGTGTTATCTGTTTGGCTTGCAGAGTTTTGTACCCTTTTTTCTGTAGCTCTTTGTTATTACCATATCTTAGAAGTTGGAATTTTTCTTCGTTGAACTTCATATTGTTGTCTCCTGCCCACTGGAATAATGTTTCACTGTCGTTTTGTAGTTTTCTTATGTCATCTTCGTTCAATATTTTCTTACATATCTTCGTGTCATCTGCGAAGCATGATACAATACTGTCCTTAATATCTGCATCAATATCTGCAATCATTATTATGAACAGCAAGGGAGCTAATACTGTCCCTTGTTGGACAGAGCTCACGACTTATGAGACTCCTCCGATTTAACGCCGTTTACCACCACTCTTTGCATTCTTTGCGTCAAGAAATTAAATATCCACCTTCCTAGCTTTCCAGTAATTCCTGTATCCTTAAGTTTGTGTGCTATGATTCCATGGTCACATTTATCGAAGGCTTTAGCAAAGTCAATATATATTACTTAAATCAATGTTTTGTCCTCGACACAATGTTCCCAACATTTTCTCTTGGTGGTCTAGTAGCTGTGACAGGCATGATCTACCCGCCCTGAAGCCATGTTGATTTAGGTTGTATAAGTCTTTTTCTTGTAGGCAGTAGGTAGTTTTGCCTCTAATTATGCGTTCAAAACACTTTATAAGGTGTGAGGTGAGAGCCACTGGCCGATAATTTTTGGGCATTGCTCTGTTACCACCTTTAAATAGGGGGGCAATGTTCGCGTTCTTTAAGGGGAGTGGAATTTGTCCTGTGTCGAGTGATTTCCTCCATTGTAAGTATAGCGTCTTTGCAATACTCTCTTTGCATTTCTTCAGAAATGTGACACTCCATGTGTCTGGCCCTGGACTCGAAGTCCATTAATAGGTTTGTGCCGGGATTTGTTCTTGGTTGATCTGTATCAATGTCGAAAAACTCGTCTGGGTTTTCCACTTCCATCTCGGACTTAGGGGTGCTAAACACAGATTTAAATTGTTCCCTAAGCAGTTCACTTATTTCTTTCGGGTCATTTGTGTGTTCGGCCTCCCCGTCTATCAACGGTCCAATACTCTCCTTACACTACATTTTCCTTTTCGCAAAAGTGTAGAAGTATTTTGGGTTATTTTTTATGATTCTGCTACCTTGTTTTCCTCCTCGTTTGTCTTATGTATGAATGTTTGCTTTAGGTCCATTTCTATTTCGCCAAGTTTTCTCTCGAGTTTGAGTCTCTGCATCAGTTCTGCATCTGTGGAGATGTTTTCCGGTTTGTCTTCGTTGCCTGAATAGAGTCCTGATTTTCCTCTCGAGCTTGCTACGTTTTCTTTCCTGTCTCTCTGGAATATGTTTCAGTATTATAGGTTTGGTTTCCGTCTCTATTATACATAGTATTTCTTGTGGAGTCTTCTCGTGTAGTAGCAATTCCCAATTTACTTCCTTTAAATCTTTATTTACATTTTCCCAATTTACTCTCTTTGAATTTATGTTTAAGCGTTTAAGCCTTCAACTATTCCATCTGCTCTCAAGGATGCGTTTTCGGACCTCTGGGTGCTAACTTCAATTGTATATCGATGAGGTTATGGTCGGAGAACTTTGTGTGCGTTACTTTTTTATTTATTATTATCTCGTTGTTATTTGTCCAGATTAAATCCAAAACGTTCTCCTTTCTCGTGGTTTCACCGATTTCCTGGGTAAGGGCGTAATGTTCCATAATATCTAATAGCACTGTTGCTTGGGTTCTGTCATCTTTAGTAATGTTGCCATGAAACTTCTCAACATATATAACTTCGTCATTTTTCTTCCATGATATGAATCGGAAATTAAAATCCCCGAAAATTAGAATATTTGTTGTTGGAGTTTCAAGTAATTTTAATATGTTTTCTATTTCATTTGTAGCAAATTGGAATTCACTTTTTGTGGTGTTTGGTGGTCTGTAGATGTTCATAAGGTTAGGTTCAGTTCTTTTGCTTCTAATATAATAACTTCAACTGTGCTGTTTGATTTCTTTACCCTCACTTCACATGTGTAAGTGTTTTTCACGTAGATACAACACCCTCCTCCTCGTCTAGCCACTCTATCTGCTCTGTATATGTTGTAGTCCAGCAATGCTATTTCAGTACTCTCGATGCAGTTTTCACAGCCTTTTTCGCAACTATGTAAGTGTGTTTCCGTTAGGCATATGATATCTATACTGGTTTCCGTAGTTAAATTTTGCAAGTATTGTAATTTGCAGTCTGCATGGTCCGTATAGAGGACTTGTATATTTGTATATAATACATTTACCGGGTTTCTAATCTTCGTGTTCGATTCTCCTAAATGATGGTCGTTTCCTGGTCGATGTCGGTTCCTGTTTGGTGTCATTGGTTGGGCCGCTGCATTTGGGAGTATTGGGGTTGCGGCCCGTGATACCACTGTTGTTGTTGTATTATTGGTGGGTGGTGTTGAATAGGAGGATGATGTGCGTAATGTTGTGGTGCATATGTTTGTGGCGTTCTGTCTCTCCTTGATAGAAGGGCAAGCTGAGATTTTATTATCGTCATTTCTTCTAAAAAATATGTTTCATTACTCTTGCTATTTCTTCTATGTCGAATATGATCTGTTCTTTCCCGCTCTCTTCTTTGCGTACCCTTTATGTGAAAATGCGGGCACTCTATGTTCAGGCATTTTTTCTCAGTAATTGACTGTCTGCACATACGAGGGTGAAAAAGTTGCAGTTTGGTCCGTACTTGCACTTCCCATTCCTCATCATATAGAAACATTTTGTAGGGTGATTGTATATGCAGTTTGAGCCATATTTGCACGCACCTATTTTATAATATTCGCATATGGCCCGTCGTTTAAATTCCCTCTGAGTCTTATGTGGTTCGATTTCCTTCTACTTCGCCACCACTTCTTCCCTACTCAGTGGGGTTGTTTTCTTCGGCGAGTATTTCGTATCTCCCTCTTCTGCCGTGGGTACCTCTTTTTCTGAAGCTGCTTTCGCCCCTCCCTGTAGTGTGTTTCCTTTTTCCTTCTCGGTTGTGCAGGCGTTTTCTGTTTCCTGTTTTTCTGTCGGTAAAACTGCTGTACTTGATTCTTCTATTTCAACATTTTGTGTTCCCCTCTCTACTAATTTCTATTGTTTTCCATGCACTTGACGCATAAGAAACCACAAAGGCCTATGATTTTGTTATTTATTTTATTTACCATTTTCTTGTCTTTTCTATCTAAGTTCATACATTCGTAGTGCTTAAAGGTATTGCACAGAATGCAGTTTAAGCCCGAGGTCTGGTCTGCTTCATTTTTGCAATCGCAAAGTTGATATGCCGCACATTCCATTACACATAATCCGGCTTTATTGAATTTTCTGACTTTCCCGCAATTTACACATTTCTTCGAATGTTTTGCCATTTTCTCCTTGATTTTCCTCTTCTCGCTTCTCAAATTTCTCTCGATAACTCGACCTTCGTTGGCACTGACCTTTTTCCCTCTTAGGCCTAGTGTACAATCTCAGAACTGTTTTTCCGTTCGAAGTGCTTTAAATTTATGTTTCAATTTGATGTTTTTTCGTTGAGCAAGCTATATGCCACCGGCTTTCACTTAATAATTTATTATCGCGAATTCACTGGTATTAAATACACTCACTGGTATAAAATAGAATTTACCGCTGAACTTATAAACACTAGTTATTTCGATATTACACAGAGCGGAAACAAAAACGTCCGTATAACACAAGGTAGAAACATATACAGGGTGGCCCATAAGTCCGGCATCATAGTAAAAATAAAAAAAAAAGACAAAACAAAAGCTTTTATTTACAGAACGTGCTCAATATGTCCACCATTGTTTTCAATACACAAATTCAGACGTGATACCCAGTCAGCAAGCACACGGTGAATGATGTCAGGAGTAATTGTGTTACATGCCCCAATAATGCGCTGCCGCAAATGTTCAACACTCCTAATTTTCTCTGCGTATACCAGCGCTTTCAAGTGGCCCCAAAGATAAAAATCTAGTGGCGTGAGATCCGGGCTTCTAGCTGGCCATTCCACAGGCCCTCGACGTCCTATCCAATGACCAGGGAATTGTTGGTACAGGTATTCCCTTACTTGGGTGCTGTAATGTGCAGGAGCGCCGTCTTGCTGGAACCATGTTGGGAAATTTCCTTCTTCGTTCAAGACACTGGGAAATGCTTCTTCCTTGAGCATACGTAGGTAGGTGCCTCCAGTGACATGTTCATCGAAAAAGAGGGGGCCTATGATGCGATCCTTCCAAATGTCACACCATACCATCACCCGAGATGCACCTTGTTCCTTTGAAGAGGTATACCAGTGAGGGTTGTTTTGAGACCAGTAGCGGGTGTTCTGTCGATTTACCTCACCATTTCCATAAAAAACAGCCTCGTCACTGAACAGAATGGTGGACGGGAAATTGGCATCCCGAGCATATTGTACCGTAGCCGATTCACAAAATTCCATCCGCCGGTAGGGATCATCTTCGCTTAATTTCTGTAGGATCTGAAGTTTATATGGATGCCATTTGTGAGCCTGAAGAATGCGATGGATGCTACTTTTCGACACACCTGTCTCGGCGGACAATCGGCGAAGAGACTTATTAGGACTTCTGTTAAAATGAGCCAGGATAGCAGTCGCTGTATCATCGTCAGTTGACCTCCTTGAAGGTCCACTGCGTGGTTTATCTTCTATGGATCCTGTTTCCTTAAACTTTGCAACAAGTCTGCTAACACAACTCTGTGTTATTGGCTCGCGGTCTGGATGCAGTCTGTTAAATTCAGCAGCGGCCTCTCTTTGACTCCGATTTCCTATGAGTAGAATTATCTGGATTGGTTCTTCCTTGTTCACAGACATTATGGCCTGTAGAAAGAGAAAAATATGAATTATGGTTTGTAGAAATAGAAAAATATGAATTTCTCCTATGATGCCGGACATATGGGACACCCTGTGTGTGTATATATATATATATAATATATATATAATATATATATATATGGGTTAACATCTATTCTGTTAATGTATATATACACATTCCTTCTAATTAATTATCAAGGATGAAATTCTCAAATTAGTTCTTTTTTCTTCGCGTCCCATTTCAACCTTTATTCGCCTCTAGCCGGGAGTGTTTTGATAACGGAGGGACATGTTTTCATTTTAACCTCAAATTACTTCATCCAGTAATATATATATATATATATATATATATATATATATATATATATATATTTTATATATATAATGTGTAGATGTGTGATTAAAAAATTTACAAAAATCTCAAAACCTTATTACACTTTAAGACTGCTTTCCGTCGTATTGGTGAATAATATAATAATGAGGTGATGATATGATGCTTTCAAGCAAAAAAAATTTAATGGGAATTTAGAGATCTCAATTGAAATTCCCTTTATTTATATATATATATATGTTATAATGTTTCAGACCAACAAAGACCCTAGGGTCTACTCATGGCTGGTCTACCTAACTGTGTTCGTAATCGTGTATTGTGTATGTCCTCCCTGGTGGCGGAGGGGACCTACAATTTTACGTGGGTTCCGAACCACAAGAACATAAGAAATTTATGTAAAAACTGCCGGTAAATTGGCAACGACCAATTTTTACGAAACTAAAGAATTATCAATTTAAAAATAATTAATTATCGGTTTAAAACTAAAGATAGAATCTCTCGGTCCAGAGGAGCAAGTCATAATAGACTACTATCCACAATATGTTACACTCTATATCTATTTATAACGGACATGCAAATATATCAGATCCAAAGAATCCAGTCAATTTCATTACGGTATCCATCAAGTCACGGTCCATATCGATTGCGGACCAAGTCAAAATTTACAACCATATACATTATCAATTTAAAAATAATTAATTATCGATTTAAAACTAAAGATAGAATCCCTCGATCCAGAGGATCAAGTCATAATAGACTACTATCCACAAATATGTTACACTCTATATCTATTTATAACGGACATGCAAATATATCAGATCCAAAGAATCTAGTCAATTTCATTACGGTATCCATCAAGTCACGGTCCATATCGAATGCGGACCAAGTCAAATTTACAACCATATACATTACAATATATACACTTCCGAGGAAAAGTGTAGGTGTGGCTGTAAAGACTGTACAGTAATGTAGAAATGTGTGTGCACCCATTATGGGTCTCCCATTTAAAGGTGTTTGTGGGCAAGTGAAGATCATGAGTTTTTCAATACCTCACAGTACTATGGGGGGCACCGCTCGGCAGAGGAATCTCTTTAAATGGGGTGTGTAAGGACAGAGAGTATCCCCTAACCCAAGACGCTGCCTCCCTATATCCCACAACACTTGTGATGAGCTGTGGGATCTATCCCCACAAAGCCTTAATTTTACTACCTTAAACTATACCCTTTCTATCAACATGCGCGTCCAATCGATTCTTAAACATGTTTATAGACGTGCTACTAATTACTTCTACCGGCAAACTATTCCAGCTATTTACTATTCTATGCGTAAAAAAGTTTTTCGCAACTGCTGTCTCGAACCTTCTACTTGTCAACTTACACCCGTTATTTCTAGTCCTATTATATTGAGATATTTCGAAAAAGCTATCTCTATCTACGTTATCAAACCCATTCATAATTTTGAAAACCTGGATTAGATCACCCTTTAACCTCCTAGTCTCGAGTGTAGTCAATTTTAACTCTTTAAGCCTATCCTCGTACGACTTTGACCTAAGAGACGGAATCATCTTAGTTGCTCGTCTTTGAACTCTTTCGATTTTGTCTATATCTTTGCGCATATGCGGATTCCAAAATTGGACCGCGTACTCCAAATGGGGTCTAACTAATGATTTATAAAGAGGAACTATAATATCGCGCGATTTGTACTCAAAATTTCGAGCTATAAAACCTAACACTTTGTTCGCCTTATTGACCGCCGCTGTACTTTGTTTCGCTACTTTTAAATCACCAGTGACTATAACTCCTAAATCTTTTTCCTGCTCTACGCTTGTTAAATCTTTCCCTGACATACTATACGCAAAATTACCGTTACGCGAACCTAT
The DNA here is from genome assembly GCA_023014485.1 of Bathynomus jamesi. NCBI lineage: Eukaryota > Metazoa > Arthropoda > Malacostraca > Isopoda > Cirolanidae > Bathynomus > Bathynomus jamesi. The sequence goes on along the minus strand of JAJOZX010000093.1, from coordinate 1,105,972 downwards.
ATGCATAATTTTGCACTTATCCACGTTAAATCTCATTTGCCATGTGACTGACCAATCAACGATTTTATTCAGATCTTCCTGAATTTTACCTCTATCTTCGTCATTAATCGCCCTACCACCCAGCTTCGTGTCATCCGCAAACTTTGAAACTGTACTGACTAGGCCGACATCTAAATCGTTAATATATATAAGAAAAAGCAAGGGGCCCAATACAGAACCCTGAGGAACGCCACTCGCTACATTAGCCCAACACGACTCCGCTCCATCAACGACCACCCTCTGTTTCCTGCCTCGCAATCACTCTTCTAGCCAATTTATTACACCCCTGATTCCATGAGCCTTAGTTTTTTCAATCAGTCTTTTGTGCGGCACGGTGTCAAACGCTTTTTGAAAATCTAAATACACTACATCAACCGCCCGATGTCTATCGTAAACGTTAACCACGCTTTGGAAAAATTCTAAAAGATTAGTTAAGCAAGATTTGTTACGCCTAAAACCGTGCTGCGTATTTCTAACCAGATTATGCACTTCTACGTGTTCGACTATACGATCCCTAATTATTGATTCCAGTAGCTTACCTACAACAGACGTTAAACTGATTGGCCTATAATTTCCCTATAATGTCTAATGACATCCTCAGGAACACTGAAGTACATAAAGAGTTACAACCTATATATAGGTTACAGAAAAAAAAAAATCTATATATATATATATACAATAAACGGAAAAACAAAATTAAAGGATTGTGGAAGGGGGCACACAAATTTATAAGGAAAAACTATAGATTTTTAGCACAAGATTAAAAGAATTGTTTCCAACCAATGTTATAGATAAAAAAAATATATATATATATATATACAAATTTATACTGAAAATCTGTCCGGGTTTTAGCACTCTGCTCTTTTTGTATAAAAAAAAAAAAAAAAATTTGAACAATTATCGATTTTTAGCACAAGATTAAAAGAATTTTTCCAACCAATGTTATAGATAAAAAAATAAAATATATATACAAATTTATACTGGAAATCTGCCTGGGTTTTAGCACTCTGCCCTATTTTTTGTATATAAAAATTGAAAAATAAAAGTTAGTGGCATACAAATTTACCAAAGATTTAGCGTTCTACCTTTCTTATCTAAATCTGTTCTGAAGGAATTCAAAACAACAGGATCGAGTTGAAAAAGACCTTTGCTTATGTTGAAGTTATTTGTTAGTTGGATAATGGCAGACTCAAGAATATTTCTATTAACAATGTTGCTCGAGTGAAATAAAACTGAAGCATTATTCCAATCAATACAGTGGGATAACTCTGACAAATGGACAAACAGGGCACTGGACAACTGTCCTGTTCTAACGGAATATTGATACTGTTTTATACGTGTGTGCAAATCCTTTTCCGTCTGACCTATGTAAAAGGAATCACATTGTTTACAACCAATTTTATAGATAATGCCTGAATTATTGGTAGGGTTATTTTTTACTGATGTTTTTCACAATATTGTTATATGAAAATACTGCATTAATATCCAAAAGTTTAAATACATTAGCAATGCCTAAAAAGCCCGGGAAAAATGGAAGTACTAAAATATTTTTTGACAAAGTACGAGTGTTATTATTGACGCGATAGAACGTTCGTTTTGCCTTGTTGAGACAAGATTCCATAAACGCAGATGGATAACACAGATCACTTCCAATACCGCTGATTTTTTCTAATTCGGCATCGATGTATTCCGGACTGGCGATCCTAAGGGCGCGGAGAAACATTGAAGAAAAAATGGCCTTCTTAGTGGGGGTGTCATGTCCCGAGTAAAAGTGTACGTAGGACAAATTGTTTTTTTTTTTCCGATAGATACTAAACTTAAAATCTGGGCTTTCCCTATGTACACGCACATCCAAAAATGGGATTGAATTGTTTTGTTCCCCTTCCAAAGTAAACTTAATCGAGGGGACTTGATCATTTAACTGAATGAGGAAGTTATCCAGGTCACGATTCATGGGCCAGATACACAAAATATCATCGACGTACCGCAACCAAGGGATGCCAACCCCCAGGATTCTCGGAATGTAAGTAATTTCGAAATACCCCATATAAATATTGGAGAGGAGGGGCGACAAGGGGTTGCCCATGACCATCCCAAAAACTTGTTGATAATACTCGTTATTGAAAGTGAATTTACAGTCTTTGATGCAAAGCTTAATAAGTTCCAAAACAATGTGTGAAGGTAGTGGCAGGTCATACTTATGTAATTCTTGGGAGAGAAAGTCAAGCATATCATCAATCGGCACTTTTGTAAACAATGAACAAACATCAAAACTGATCAATCTATCGTTAGTTTCAGTACGTGCATTATTAAATTTTTCAGTAAGATCCATGGAATTTTTTACATGTGAATCAGAGATAGTTCCGAGAATGGAGGACAAGACTTTGACAAGCCATTTGGAGAGTTTATAAGTAATAGAGCCCACCGAGCTAATAATAGGGCGCATAGGGTTGCCAGGTTTGTGGGTTTTAATGAGACCGTAAAGGTAGGGCAGAGAGGTGAAGTGGACATGAAAAGCGGAATTAAGTCCTTATGATCTTTGAGAATGCGTTTCAAACCACTATTAAATGATTTGATGACGTCATCCTGCGGGTTCTTCCTAAGTTTGCTGTATGTGGCGGGGTCCTGGAGAAGCTCGTTCATCTTTCTGATGTAGTCCACTTTGTTCATAATAACTATGGTGTTAGCCTTGTCTGCTTTAGTAATATGGAGCTCCCCATCTTTTTTTAATTGTGAGAGGCTATTGCGAAAACGTTTAGGAAAGTTATCTTCGTAATTACTATTCGCCGCACTATAAACGAGGCCTTTAACTATGTTAAACAAATACTGAGGGAGATTACACTGTTTTTCAAAACAAGCGAGACTGTAACAAATTTGTAAAGCCGAAGGTTTTTTAACAATAAAAAAGGACATACCATATCCAAGGGCACTTTTTGCATCGTCACTAATGTTTTTCGAAGAAAGGTTCAAAACACACTTTGAGCTTGCTTTTTTTCTCCACTGACTATTTCGAATAAGACTTTTAATTTTTCGATCCAAAATGTTACGAAGTGAAGAAGTTCTCCGACGCAACTCGTAAATTTCATCAAACAAAGGTTGGATCCACGGTTGGGGAATAACGGTCACAAAATTATGTTTGGCGATGTGTAAATTTTTGAAGGCGGACCACTCATTTTGTCTGGTGACTTCAATATGTTTCTTTAAAATTAATCTGCTGAAGTTGTTGAACGGATGGTCGTCAATTTGTCTGAGGCGAATCGGAAGCAGGGATTTGGGAAGAACTTGCTCCGCTAGACAATTAGTAAGAAACTTTCGTCGGATACGAATTGCATGCCCCTTCATTAATGTAGAAGAAAACACGGACACAAACGGAGACAAGAGAGGGAACAGCAAGCCGAAGGAACACGTGGTGTTCATTATATGAAAATTATTT